>SNQJ01S0079297.1:16148-40997 GCA_010110895.2 Picea sitchensis | reverse complement strand
ATATCAAAGGGAAAGAAAATAAGGTGGCTGATGCACTCAGCAGAAAAGTGCACGAATTACATGCTACAACCATTAGCATGTACCGGACTGAGATGAAAGACAGAATTTTGGAAGCTGCAAATACTGATTTGCAGTAAAGAGGTCTTGTAGCAAAGCTACAGTAGCGTGAGAGACCACAGACTAAGGAAAGTTACACCTTGGGGACTGATGGCTTACTTCTGTATAAAAACATATTGTATGTACCCAATGTCCGAGAATTGAAGCTAGCAATTCTAAAGGAGATGCATAACGTGGCTTATGATGGACATCCTAGATATCAAAAGACTGTGACAGCAGTCAAAAGCCATTATTTTTGGATGGGTATAAAGAAAGAAATCGCTGAATACATCACCAAATGTATGGAGTGCCAGAAGGTTAAGGCTAAGCATAGGCACCCCGTAGGGTTGCTCCAGCCTTTACCCATTCCTGAATGGAAATGGGACGTGGTAACAATGGATTTTATCACAGGATTGCCCAGAACAAGAAAGCATCATGATTCAGTCATGGTGGTGGTGGACAAGCTTACTAAAGCCACCCATTTAATTCCACTAAAAACCACTCATAGGGTAGTAGATGTTGCTGATATCTTTTTAAAAGAAGTTGCACGCATGCACAGAATTCCTAAGACAATTGTGTCTGATAGGGACCCAAAATTCACCTCAAATTTTTGGAAAGGACTGTTCAAGGGATTCAGAACGAATCTGAACTTTAGTACAACGTATCATCCTAAGTCTGATGGTCAGACAGAAAGGGTGAACGGGTAATAGAAGACATATTGAGAATGTATGTGATGGATAAACCATCAAGGTGGGAAGACTACCTGCATTTGGTAGAATTCGCCTACAATAATGGGTATCATGCATCGTTCAGGATGAGCCCTTTCGAGGCACTTTATGGAAGAAAGTGCAACACTCCAGTGAGCTGGGATAATCCAGCTGATAGAGTAGTCGTTGGGCCTGAACTGCTCAAAGAGATGGAAGATCAAATGATAAAAATTAAATGGAATCTGAAAGCTGCCCAGGATAGGCAGAAAAGTTATGCTGACAGTAACATAACCCATAGAGAATTCAAAGTGGGTGACCATGTTTTCCTGAAAGTGAAAACTAACAGGAGTTCCCTGAAATTGGGAAGTTGCGCCAAATTGAAAGCAAGATTTTGTGGGCCATTTGAGATCTTGGAAAGGATTGGGCTAGTTGCATACGTGCTTGCATTATCTGCATCTATGACTGTACATAATGTGTTTCATGTTTCACTGCTTAAGAAATATGTACCAGATGCTAATCATGTTATCTATTGGAATGTGGTTCAGGTGGAACCAGAAGGTGTCCTGCAAGTGCATCCTGTGCTCATATTGGACAGGAAAAGCAAACAGCTCCGGAATCGAGCCATAGAGCTTGTAAAGGTCCAGTGGACCTAGTACGGTCTTGAGGACGCGACATGGGAGCATGAATAGGTTATGCGGGCAGAGTACTCGCATCTTTTTGAAAATTTTGAAAGGCTTGCAGAGACAGTGTAAGTTGCATTGAGGATAGTGCAAAAATAAGGGGAGGGGGATTGTAGTGTCCCCAAGGCCGAGCCCTGTTGCAAACAATGTTCTGAAAGAAATTGTAATTATGTTTTATAGTTTGGTGAGCCAATTTTTTATAAACTGGTGGCTTATGTGTTTGTTAGGCTAGGGAGCCTAAGTGTTGAAGGCTAGGAGCCTGTTGTTGTATATGTAGTCATGCAGAACAATTAATAAAAAATTGTAAACACCACCAGATGAAGACCGACCATGATGAATGAGTGAAGGGGGACTAAGCATCCATAGAGAGGGAAAGGAATTAGAGGTTGGAAGGTGGGAAAAGGGGCTAAGTGTTTAGCCTAGGGGGCTTAAGCCTGGGAATAATATTTTATTATTATTCCAAAAGAACATTTTCCATTTATATTTTCATCCTAATTTCCTGACCAAGGGAAGGTGATGCGTTCTGGTGGAACGCATGCAGTCTCCAGGGTGACAAGTGTCGACCCTGGTGCATGTGAATAAAACAGCCAGAGTGGACAGTGAGGGGGTTCCTTCTCCCATTCGATAGGACTGCCTGAGCGTGTACGGTCTCGGAGCAGTACGACTGACCCGAGTTCTGCAGAGAACCTTCATGCATTCCTGTGATCTAAAAAGTCAGTGTCTGGCTCTGAGAAAACCCATGTATACCTCTGTACTGAACCAGAAGCTTGTGACTGATTCTGAAAGAGCCATTTTCACCTCTGTTTGAACTGGAAAAACCCGTGTTGTGTCTGGAGAATCCGTGTGCATCCAGTGCCTGAGATCGAGCCTATGTGTAAGAACTCTGTTCCGAAGCCATGACCATGACACCATCCTGTGATTGCTGAACCAATTTGGGAAAGCCTGTGTCTATTTTCCCCATGGGTTGTTGTGACCACGTAGTACTGGACTGCGTGTGGCTTGTTGGTCTGCGAGCGATTCTCTCCAGGTGAGAGAGTGCGCAGAGGAAGGAGAGGACTCCTGGAAGGAACCCTGTAGCTGCCACAGAGCCCGGAGACTTCCGGTCTAGTCTATTGCTGTAACCCAAGGCAAGGGAGGTTAGCAGGTGAAGGACTATCCAGGTGACAGAGAAGGTGTATACTCCTGGGGTGGAACAGGCATGTGGGGAATGAGGGTCTGTGGGCAGTGAGTGTGAGAGGTTCCTGGGAGAGAATCCCATCTTTGTGGCTATGTGCTATTTTCCATGTAACCTCTGCCTAGCCTAGGATTCCTTGCCTTGGGGTGGAGCTTAGTCCCAGCTCGGGGGTGACCCACTGCTGAGCTGATGAGCAGTGCGATCTAAGGCTGGGAGGTTCGTGGAAGGCCTGCACTTGGTTGGTGGAACTGCCACTGTTTCAAAGATAAGTACCTGATTATGCTTTAATATTGTTTTTGCATGACTGTGTTGCTTACGTTATCATGAATTCCGCTGTGAATATGAATTAATATTAAATAGTACTAATTGTTTATTATGGCCGTAATTTGTATGAATACTCTGTGTTGAATGTGTTTAACTTGTTTTAAATACATGTGGATTATACAATACCTGTATGAGTTATGTACAAAGTGGTGTTATAGATTTCTTTTAAGAGCATTTAAGCCTTGGTAGCCAGAAAAAGGTGCCGCTACAGTCTTCTCCAAAAAATACTTAAGACTATGGTGATATAATTTGATATTAAAATGATGTCCCAAAAGGTAGGGCATCCATTTTTACAGCGCATGTAGAATGGACAACATTTATTTTTCATAAGTGGATCTACCCAAGTTGCGACCACTCAACGCTTGACTAGTAAAGGCTAGAGGTAGACCCTCTTGGGTGAGGACTGTGCCTATACCAGTGCCCAAAGCATCCGATTCCACCACAAAATATTTTTTTAAGTTAGGCAGTGCTAAGACATGAGTAGTGCACATGGATCTCTTTAACTCAATGAAGGATTTCCATGCCTCATTTGTCCATTGAAATGCATTCGTCTTGAGAAGGTTTGTCAAGGGATTAGCAATTTTTCCATAATGGTGGAAAAATTTCTGGTAATAGCCTATGGGAATGAGAAAAACCCTTAGGTTCTTTAAGGTCATGGCCTGTGGCCACTCCTTCATAGCTTGTATCTTTTTGGGGTCCATTTTTACGTTATCGTGACTCACAATGTGTCCCAAGTACTCCACTTCACTGGCTCCAAAGGAACATTTGGTATTTTTTACAAACAATTGGTTATCCTGTAGCAAGTGAAAAAATTTGTCCACATGAAGAAGGTGGTTATCCCAGGTGCAACTGTAAATGAGGATGTCATCAAAGAAAATGAGGACAAACTTCCCAAGGTAAGGTTTCAACAATTTATTCATAAGAATTTGGAAGGTGGATGGAGCATTGCATAGGCCAAAGGGCTTGACCAAGAATTCATAATGTCCTTCATGAGTTCTGAAAGATGTCTTCAAAATATTTTCCTCCTTCATCCTAATCTGGTGATAGTCAGAACATAGGTCCAATTTGATGAAGACACATTCCCCGTGGAGTTCATCCAACAGATCATCAATGACCGAAATGGGAAACTTATCTTTTATGGTCAGTTTATTTAGGGCCCGAACAATCAAGACACATGCACCAAGTAACTTCTTTCTTCAATACCATCACTACTCGTGAAGATTATGGGCTTGTACTATGGAGAATTACACTCACCTCAAGTAATTCTTGTACCATATTTTCGATTTCATGTTTTTGAGAAAAATGGATATATTTAGGGAATTAAATTTGGGGGTTGACTTCTCGGAAGGAGAGGGATCATGTGATCATGCTCACCTCGATAGGGAAGTAAGGCGATGGGTACCTCAAAAACCTTTGGGTACTTGTCCAAAATAAGTTGCAGGCTAGGAGGAACTAACGTTGAGGCCTATTCAATGACCTAGATGGCATTAAATTGAGCAATCACACCATGGTAGCCTTTATTCAACAATTTTTCCATCCTGTGAGAGTTGATGATTTCAGGAGATCCTACTTGGAGAACTTGAAGGGTATAGGAGTGAGCCTCATGGTGAAAACTCAAATATAATTCTTGATAATCCATTATGATTGGTCCCAAAGTGCTAATCCATTCCACACCCAATACAATATCACAACCACCCATGGAAATAGAGAACATGTGGGTTTTCAAATTATAATCACCCATTTGTAGTTTGAAATTTTCACAACGTCCCCCACACTTCATAGTACCCCCATTAGCAATGAGAATCTGGAAATTAGAAACAGGGCAGACAAAGCATTGGAGCTCATCAACACTCCTTCAATGAATAAAATTATGGGTTCTACCACTATCAATCGATACCACAACCAGCCTATGTTTGATGTAACCCTTGATCTTCAATGTCTGTGGAACTGAGATACCTAAAAGTTCATGAAGTGAAATGATTGGTTCCAGTGAGGTCGTAGGAATGACAACTGGATCTCCAACATGATCACTGGACAAAGGCTCCTCTGGGTCTAGAGCTTCATCCGATGGGATGTATTCATAAGAGGACAAAGATAATGCATCAATATGGAAGAATTTGTGTTCTCTAGATTTATTCCCTGGTGCAAACTTTTCATCACAATAGTATAAAAGTCCATGCTTGCGTCGTTCCACCATTTCGGCTAGAGAGACCTTTTGGAACTTCAAGTTCTGTGTTGGATCCGTGGTGGCCCCTGGGCAAGGACGATTTGAAAATGGAGCCTTTAGGAAGGGTGCTTGAAGGATGGTCTTTGCTTCCCTAGCTAATTGACATGTCTGCAACCATGTAGTAGGATGATGCATACTCAGATGAGCCTTGATGGCATCCTTTAAGCCACTGATAAAAAATTCAAGGTAAAATTCATCATATAAGCCCTCAGTTCTGATAGGAAATTGTTCAAATATTGTGAGGAAGTATTATATTGATCCAATTTGGTGTAACTTTGTGAGCTTGCCCAAAAAATGAGATTCATGATCAAAATAGGCACAAGATGCTTTGGTGAAAATGCTCCAAGTGGGGGATCTGGGATAACACTTCTTATGCCACTTCCACTATTTCCATCATTCTTGATTTCGGTATAGAACCCCAACATGGAGTTTGGTCTCATCATCCTGAATATCATGGAGGACAAAGTATTGTTCCACTTGAGACACCCACCTAGCTGGGTTCGAACCATCAAATTTATGCATGTCAATTTTGGGCACTTTATTCCAAGAGTGTGTAGACCCCCAAGGGGAGTGGGATGACTAAGTATGGTCATGCTGGGAAGACTATGGGTCAGCTGGAATGTACTCAACATGCTTACCCTTAAGGTTTTGCAGCACCTCTACTAGATGTTGGGATATTAATTATTGGGATACCTTGATGGATTTAAGGTATTCCTCTAGGGATATTGTCCTAGAGTCTAGGTCATCGTGGCTTTGGGAGAGGGTAGTAGGAATGGTGGAGGATTGGGAAACCAATGAGGTTTTGGGAGGGAAATATGGGTCACAAAATTTGATAGGTACTATGGTGATCAGTGCAAAAAGAGGACTCCAATGGGATAGGTGTCAAATAAGGGTGTCTTGGAAAGGGGTGGGATAGTGGAAGCAAAAGGATTAAAAGTGAAGGGTATCACTGCGATCACAATGAAGAGAGGAATGAAATGGACTAGGTTACAAGTAAGGGTGTTGACAGGCCCCAAAATTTTTATTTTTTTTACTTTTGCGGAGTTATACTCCGAGCATAATAATACTACAGTGTTGCAATGGCCAAATTCTTAACAGGAAGAAATGTGTAGGAATTTGGCAACCAGAATGCAGTAGACAAAATTTTACAACAATAGATCTAGTCAGTTCTATTGATTTTTCTATCCCAAGGGTTAGGGAATTCAAGGGTTCTACAGACAAGGGTTTTCCTTGAGCTATATCTCTGAGATATACATGTGGGGTCCAATAGTAGTACTCAACCCAATATCTCAGGTCACTAACTAAGGGGGCTAGACCTTACCCTTAGCCATACTACCCAACTAGCCAGGTACAATAGAGTATCTTCCCAAGTGTTTTTCTCGGTGACACTATAATAGTCAGGTGGCCGATTTATTTATCTATGGAGGGCTTTAGGATTCCTAGGTCGATCTGTATACAGGTTTTGTCTGATGCGCTACCACTCGAAGGGGTACCAACAAGGGTTACTAGGGTGGCCAATAGATGTGTGATTAAAAAATACTTATATTTCTTGCGTGTATGACTCCCCGACCATGGTTTTATGTGCTTAATGAGATATATTTGTATCTTAAATACGTCGGAATACATCTCTACCTTGAAAAAAAATGTAGCCCACAAATCGTGCCCTGGAAAGAGCTACAATACCACTTGTAATATTCCATATATAATATAATATGTAAAATAGAAAAAGCAAGCAATAGCATAACAACAATGATATATCCAGAACAATATTAGAATAATACTAGAATAACACTAGAAAGAGAACCTTTGTTAATGATAGCAATGTTCACTTGCCTCTTCAAGGGGGAAACCTCCCACAGAGAAGAGCTCTATTACAATAATATCCAAGAAAAACTTCACCCATTCCTCCTACACTTATTACAATAATGATATATCCAAGACAATATCAAAATAATACTAGAATAACACTAGAAAGAGCACCTTTATTAATGATAGAAATGTTCATTTGCCTCTTCAAGGGGGAAAATTCCCACAGAGAAGAGCTCTATTACAATAATATCCAAGAAAAACTACACCCATTCCTCCTACACTTATTTATACTAATTCTTTCTTCTAAAGAAACTTCTAGAAGAATATATTTCTAGAAGCGGAAGCCTCTATTAGGTCTACTTACATTGACTTATTCTCATTTAATTATTATGCCTTATTAACTAATGTCGGCCTTTATTACATAGAAAACATATCATGCTAACTAATGACCCTTGGAGAGGGGTTAGGATTAGATCCTAACATAGATTCAATAATTTTGTTGATTTAGAGGAGGTTGACTATGAAGATACTAAAATGAGAATGTTTTCACAAAGTTTTGTTGGAGAGGTAAATAAATGGTTCAAGGGACTTGCAACATGAAGTATTCCTGATTTTCCAGGTTTTGAAACATTTTTTCTCAGAAAATGGGAGGACAAGAAAAATCCATTACAACTCTTGACATAATATAATAGTTTAAAAAGAGATGTTTTTGAGACAGTGCAAGAATTTTCCACTAGGTTCATGAAGGTGTATAATGCGATCCCATACCAGGTCAAACCCCCTCTTGGAGTTGCCCAATTGCACTATGTTGATGCTTTCAATAATGATTTTTCTTTGTTTTTAAGAGAAATGAGATCTGCCACTTTAGTTGATATGATGAATGATGCTATAGAGGTAGAAGCTAATTTAATGGCATCTAACAAACTAAAGACAAGAAAACCAAGAAAACCCAAGATATGATGTATTGGTTGACGGTAAGACGTAGAAAACCCATAGGAATATCAAGGGTAAGCTAGAAATCCTTGATATGAAGATAATGTGGTTCAAATGATTGACTCAGATATAGCTCATGAAGACAACATCAAATGAAGAAACAAATGCAGATGGAGAAGAATGAAGATGATGCAGAGAGGATGCATAATACTAAAGGTGATGCAGAATACAAAAGATACAAATGAAGACAACTCAGATATCTGGTTTGAATCACAAGTATTCATTAAGGGGGAATATGAAGGAATAATTCATACCTGTGATAATTATATGATGAAATTATTATTGATGTAAGTAGACTTATTTTAGAAGTCTATGTATGATCAAAGATGAGGAGAATGAGTGAAGTTAGGGATAGAGATATTCTTGGAGATATTGTGGAGATAGTTGTGGAGATTGTTATGCTATATTAGACATCTCATTATGAGAACCTCAATGTTATATTATGAGGTCTTGCGAATGTATTTTCAGTAAGAGAGATGTATCATTATTTTGGATATTAATGAATATGTGAGTTTTGTGTATATATTTGTGTTCTTAAGATGATTTCTATGTGTTATTATTTGTTGTTTTTCTGCTCATAATTCATGCAGGTCCAATGAATAGGAGGTTATTAAAACACTATCTAACTTGAAATCAACTTGATCCATTCATTTCATTGTAAATATTCATTTTGTTTCAAAGTTTGTAGGTGTGGATGATACTCTGAAGAGTTTGAAGTCCAAGGTGAAGGCCCCAAGACTCACAAGGGTGACTTCAAATTTGGTTTCAGTTTAGTTTGTATGTAAATAAGTCCGAACAATTCAATTTTTTCTGAATTTTTGTATAGTTCTCATTATTGTAATAAGTCCAATGAATAATGTGTTGGTCTGTTGGTTCTTTGATATCTCACATGGAGGATAAAATCTGCATTGGAGCCTATGTTAGGGAGTATTAATTTACAAAGTCAAAAAAGTTGGTTTTGTTGGTTGAGTCTTGTGGTCATGTATTGGTTTCTCAAAAACCATGTGTCAAGATCCTATGATCAGTGTCCCATGACAAATTTTTTAGTTCATCCACTTATGAGTCAAGTTTGGTTTTGATTGAGTCATGTTTAGGGAGTTAGAGTTTCATTCCAAGTCATATTTAAAGTGGCTAGTCTTGTCCCGAGGTAAGGTTAGTTTGTTATATGGTCCTTTGTCATCATTTGAAGGTATGAGTATTAAGTTATTACACTATATTTTTATAAGGTCATGGAAGTATGTTTTCATTCGTACTAAAGGTTTCAAATCTTTCCCAATCTATTTTGTACCTCTTCAAGATGTGTACCCAATCAATTCAAATTCACTGCAAAATCTCCTAGCTTTTCAAAACGACTACCTATCATGTCAACTCACTTTAAAGATACCGATAATGGTCAATAAATCATGGGAGTGAGGTAAGGAGATTCAATACAATGCTTGTAAATATTTCTTTATGGTCATGTGGTATTTCCTCTTTTAAATCAACAAATTTCTAGTGTGCTGCAAAACTTCCTGTTTACTATGAAATTTTTGTATTGGATCGATCAACTGTCAAATTATAAAGGCTTGTGTGATACTTGGACACCCTTGAAGATTCACTTGTTGATGCATATTAATCAGGTGCTAAAACCCTAATCTCCTATCAGAACTGTGCCATATTTATTTGTTGAGAAATTCTTCTTAGTTTGGTGCAGAATCCTTGCTATTAAATCCCTGTAGCTCTATCTTTCAAAAAATGATTAACACAACAAGCTTCCCTGCATGTTGTTTAAGTTTTGATTTCCTATGAAACCAACATCGTGAAAAAATTATTCACTAATAGCCATGGAGAAAAGAAAGCAAAAGAAGAAAGTACATAAGGGGGATGACATAGTGAGGTTCGAACCCCAGGTTCTGCAATTGCTGGACTGAAATCCCATTTTCAGAGAATATTTCCAAGCAATATTATGCCTCAAATTCTATGGAAATATACTGGGAGGACACATGGGGGTGGCTAAACAATTTTCCCTAAATTTTTATGGGGTCAAATTGAAGGTTGGATCACTAGAAATTCAAGTCACGGAGGAAACAATTGCAATAACAACAAAAAATCCCCTGCAAGGTGAGAGGTGATTCAAGGGGACACCTCTTGATTCCACCTACTGTAATGATTATTTCAAGTCAGAATTCCATAATGAGAACCTATCAAAAGGAGTTCCAAGGACATATATGTTAGAACACCATGACCAAGTGTTGAGAGTAATCCATAGATACTTCACTTGTGAGGGGCGATTCAACAAGGTGTGCTTGTACCATATCATATTTCTCATGAACTTTGCAGGTAAGAAAGTTATAAATATCCCAAATTACCTTTGTAGAAGCCCAGGGAAAATGGATGATAAAGTACAAACTAAATTTAAGCAATTTGAGCCTATTTTGTTCCATTTCAGTCTCATTAAATTGTTAGTCCTTGAGGAGATTAAAAATACAAATAAGGAATGGAGTGCATTTTTTTCTACATTAGAATTTTGTGCAAAAATCACTAGGTCATCATGTAATATCCCTCGGCTGAACCCAATTGTAAATGTAAAGTAAGTATACTTAAGTTGGTGAGCTATTTTGACATCATTTTGTAATACACCTTTCATGGCATAGTGATGCTTATGAACTGTGCAGTAAAAATGATGTAGTGTAGACATTCCTGGATACCGTGCACAGTATCTAAAGTGCGCGTAGTATGGAGGAAAGTGAGCCTCATGTATATGATATGTGTTGTAGGTTGGTGAGCCAGTTATTATAAGCTAGGATGCTTATGTTTTGGTATTAGGCCGGAGCGCCTAGATGTTAAAGGCTAGTGTGCCTATTTTGTACATGTCTCATGATTAATATAAAATATATCGTTGCGCATAGACTGACCATGATAAAAGAGATGGGGGACTGAACTTCACCAGTTAGGGAAATGGAGGGCCAAAAGTTAAGGGAAAGGGCTAAGGTAGAGAGCTTAAGCCAAAAAGGAATATTATACCAATATTTCCTAAAACATAAAGTGGGGATAATTATTTTATCCTATGTTCTAAAGTTGGGGACAAGTGGACCAAAGTAACTTCTGATATGACAAGTGTCAAGTTTGGGACATGCATTCATATCGTGGGGACTTAGCTCATTTGGTCACTTTTCCACGGGGATTCTTACCAGTAACTGGACCATCATTCTCACCATCACTTTTCACAATCAATTTCACGGTGATTCCTCCCATCACTCAGTTATCCAGTCAATGATTCCATGACCACTTTCACTCACGCAATCAACTATCATTGAGACATCCATTTCACCATATATAAGCCTATTTCCATAACCTTTACCCGATTGGTGTACTTGGTTAGCTTGGAGGGGGATTGAAGAAGCGGGTTGTCAGGCCCGTGAGCAATTATCCGAGTGAGAGAATTGTTGGGGATTGATTCCCGAAGGTGATAAAATATAGCTACAGTGCTCTGAGACTTCCAGTTCGGCATGTTGCTGAAGCCCTGGAAGGGAAGTGGGGCAGCCAAGGGACTATTGAGCAGAGAAAGGGAACACTTCCTTGGGTGGGACGGGCATGTGGCGAATGAGAGGTTATAGACTGTTAGTTGAGTGAGCACCTGAGACAGAGTCTTTCCTGTTGTCCATGAACCTTAGCCTAGTTAGGAACCCCTTTACCTGAGTGGAGTTCAGTCCCAGCTTAGGGGTGACTCACTATTAAGAGTGATGAACATTGTAGTCTAAGGTTGGGAGGTTCGTGGATGGTCTGTACGCAATTGGTGACAATCTTTCCAAGATAAGTACCAATCGTATGATAAAATTATATGCTGCATTGTTATTTACATGCTTATGTTATGGTTTATCATATATGTGAATATAAATGTCTGTATGTTCATGGGTATTTCCCTGTATATGATGCATATCTGTGGTTATTGTTATTTCAGTATGAAATCGTATATTACATAATGTATCTGTTTATTTACGTTTATATGTAATGCTTCCACAAAGAATGCTGTATGTATATGTTTAAGTTGCATGCAGTTTGAAGATAAAATTTATGTGGCATAGCTCAGTTGAATACTGGGTATGTTACCGTATGTTCCATAGTAAGAGAACGAAAGTGTTCCCTAGAGTAGCATGGCCGGTCTATTTAAGGCTAGATATGCTACCAACTGGTTAGAGCATGAAAGATTGCTATGGAGTGGCATTTCCCCGGCTTGTGGGTAGTCGAAGGAACGTTACAAATTGGTATCACAACTTCAGTTTCAACACTAAGCCTGGATGGGATAGAAAGGTTTAGTTGAAGTAAATATACATAGAAGAGTAAATTCGAAGTGACCAAAATTCAAGTCAGGGAGCATCCATGGAAAATGTTGGCATGCAAGCGCGTGCGGTAAATTTTGATACTGTACAAAAAACATTGGTGTGCAAGTGTGCGCGGTAAATTGTGGCGCCGCGCGGAAGGATATTGTGTGCGGATGCATCCGCTGAATTTAGCCTTGCGTGATGAGCACGCACATAGAAATGTGCACATGGGGTGCGTAAGTATTACATAACACAGAGGAGTTTTGTGGTACACGCATAATATGAGTATAAGTTGTCTCATGACAGTGTGTTCAATGGGGCACGTATATTATTGTGCGTGATGGAACATGTTGAACCTTGACATGGTGCAATGCATAGGGAGAAATGCATCTGGAGTATCAGTGCGTGATACCCAAAACTGTGCACAGTGGATAATGGTGCACAACACAAAAGTAGTTTGCGCAAGATTTTGGGGCGATGGAGAAGAAATGCATAGTAGATATAGGTGCGCGGAAACATGTTTTACCTTGTTTTGTTGCTATGCACGATAAATAGAAATGTACAGGTCGAAGTTTAGTGTGCATGAAGTTGTTTGCAAGGCGATGAGTCTGAGTTTAATTTGCTTAATATTAGAAGAAAAAAGAAACACACAACCGCATCATAGCGTTAATTAAAAAGAATTATGAGTGTTATATTCCTCCGATTTAGACAGATGGAAGTGAAATATAAGCTTAGAATAAAATCATGTTATAAAAGAAAATAAGACTCATAACACCACCAGATAGAATTTTGTAATAAACAGTCTAAAATATGTTTATGTATTTATGTAATCGTATTAATCACAAAAAATTACAAAAGGGGATGATAGCAGTATCCTGTTGTAAAAAGGGTCTTTTAAGAACAAGGCTATCATCTCTGGTGCTCCTTACCTCCGCTACTAGCTGTTCAAAATTCATTGAAACATACTTAATTTTAGTGGAAGACTCACTTCAACTTAGCGATCTCCTCCTTTAAAGAATCTAACCAGACTGGTTGATTCTCTCCAACACTTTCGACCGTTTCAGCCGTGGATTCCTCCTTCTTCTGTCTCTTGCTCCTTTTCTTCTTAGTAGATGGCCTATTGATGACTAAATCCTTCATAACGGGATTCAACCTGGCGTCCAATGTAGAGTCGGTGGCAGGTTATGTAGGAAACTTAGTCGCTAGTATATGCGCGACTACCCTTTCCACCTTATTCGCAGGAAAGTCTAGCATGATGCCCGAATAACCAGTCTCACTGGAGTTAGCCTTGTCCATGTATCCCAGTTTGTGGATACTGAAATTATTTTGCAGAGAGAAAAAAACAAAGAAATTTAGAGATTACTTCATTTATGGATAAGCAGATACCTTCATACTTGAGGATTGGTAGTTATAGAATTCCAATTATGAAGTGCAGATGGATTACGTATAAGAGCATCGGGTTGCCATGCTCGGCTAATCCATTTCAAATTATTAACTTTCGAGTTCATTAAATGGCAACATTCAACTGACGTCACATGGCTGCGAAGTACCAAATGAGGGAAACAGGGTGATCTAACTAGCCGCCACCCCTTCCACGAGTGGTGGATTTGATATGTTGAAGAACGTGATACCACGTCTTGGCGAAAGTGGTTTTGGAAAATCACCTTCTTGCACAGATGTATATCTAAAGGCACCACACATCTATGTTCTCAAGACTTGGGTCTTATCAAGGATTTTCATGGTGATAACACCAGGAAATTAGGAGAGATAATTCTGATGTATATATGGAACCAAAATGGTTCATATTTTTTTTATGAATTGTTGAATTGTTAGCTTGATAAGTTTCGATGGCTGCACATTTTGTAGAATGAACAACAACTAGATTAGTTCAGACCAGTGCAGAGTCCATAGGAATGGAAGAGGCACAGGGAATTGTAGTCAGCAAGATGAGAGCAGAGGGGTGGATGTCCATTTGGGCATTGAAGGAACGAACTCCAACGGGCATGGAGAAGAAAGAAATGAAAACATGAATATGGTTGAGACCATTAAGAATTTTCAGAAGGATGTCCAAATCCATAAAGATGATAATGAAAGGCTTATGAGAGCCAAAGAGTAGTAGGATGACTTCAACATGAAGTTATTGGAGGGATTGAACATAATAGAAAAGAAATTGGTTAAGGAGAGTAGCTCAAGCAAATCTGGAAGTCACAAGCCTTTGGATGAGGAAAGAAAAGAAATAAGTGTTAGTAGACATCACCATCATTCCCCAAGGCATTCCAATAAGAGAGTAGGAAACAACTCAAGTCTATCCCCTTTCATAAGGTATAAGAGGTCCGGGGTGGATGATCTGAGAGGAGAAATGAACAAAATCAAACCTCCTACATTTGATTGTGAGCACAAGAAGGATGAAGATGCAGAAACATGGTTGTTGGGCATGAGAAAGTATTTTCAATTGCATAATTATTCTTCTCATGTAGAAGGTGGAATTACTATCTATCAACTCAAAGGAAAGGCCTCCATGTGGTGGGATCAACCTTTGCAGGTGCAACACATTAAAGAGAAAAGTGGTACTTGGAGGGAATTCAAGACGTATTTTGAGACAAAATACTTGACTAAGAGATACTATGACAAGAAAATGAAAGAGTTCTTTGAACTCAAGCTTGGAAGTATGACCATAGATGAATATGAGAGAAGGTTTCTAGAACTACTGAAGTATGTCTCATTCATCAAGGATGATATAGTCAAAATTCAATGGTATCTGAGTAGATTTCCATCGTTCATTAGTGAAAAAATACAGTATGAAGATCCAAAGACATTAGAAGAGACCATCAGGAAATCTAAATGCCTATATGATCAGTAGAAATAAAGGCCAGCTTTCCAAAAGGCTTGGGAAGACAATAAGAAATTCAAGATGGATCAGAGGAAGAAGGGAGCTAATCCACCATTCTTTAGAAATAATCCACAAGGAAAGAAAACATCTAAATAACCCAGAACGATTGACACAGGGAGTAAAGGGCCAAGGCAACCACTTATGCAATGTTGGGGTTGTAAAGAAGATCATAGTTTCATAGATTGTCCTCACAGAGGTGAAAAAGGTAGGGTTGTTCACAATGTACATCAAGATGAAACAGTGGAGGACATGGGTAGATATGTGCCAAGGATTTATGCAGCCCTGGACAACAAGCAAGAAGAGTATCATTCCCACATGATTGAAGTGGAAGGAATGATCAACAACCAAACCATTGCTATTTTAATTGATTCAGGAGCTAGTCATAGTTATATAGACCCTAAGATGGTGGAAAGTTTGCAATTTCCAAGAAGCAAGCATGGGAAATCCTGGTTGGCGCAGCTGACTACAGGAGCCAGAAGAGAAAAGTTAATGAGATGGTTAAGTCGTGCCTCATAGACATGAATGGACTGAACACCAAGGAAGATTTAAACATCTTGCCTCTAGGTTCATATGACTGTCTAATTGGAATGGATTGGTTAAACCAACATCACACTCTCTTAGACTATCACAACAAAGGATTTACTTGCCTGGATGAGGAAGGGAAACTAAGGAAAGTACAGGGAATTCCTAGGGCGGTAACCATTAGAGAAATTTCATCATTGCAGCTAAAGAAATGTTACAAAAAAGGGTGTCAATTAATTGCAGGTCATTTGGCGGAGATAGCTAAGGACAAAGTGCCAAATTTGGAGGATTATGCAGTCCTAGAAGATTTTGAAGATGTGTTCAAGGAGGTAATCAAACTACCCCCAAGGAGAGACATTGATTTCTTTATAAATTTAATGCCTGGAGCAGCGCTAGTGTCAAAGACTCCTTACAGAATGAGTACACCAGAATTGAAGGAGTTGCAAATGCAACTTGAAGAACTTCTGAAGAAGGGGTATATACACCCAAGTGTGTCACCTTGGGGTGCCCCAATCTTGTTTGTGAGAAAGAAATATGGAAAACTAAGATTGTGCATTGACTTCAGATAGTTGAATAAAGTGACTATTAAGAACAAGTATCCTCTGCCAAGGATTGATGACCTCTTCGATCAATTGAAGGATGCAAAGATATTTTCAAAGATAGATCTCAGATCAGGATATCATTAGGTAAGGATTAAAGAAGAATATATCAGCAAGATTGCCTTCAGGACAAGGTATGGTCATTATGAGTTCACAGTGGTGCCATTTGGGTTGTCAAATGCACCAGTTGTCTTCATGTGCTTCATGAATGGTGTTTTCCGAGAAAATTTGGACAAGTTTGTCATTGTATTTTTGGATGAAATTATTATATATTCTAATTCAGAGGAAGAACATGAGCATCATTTGAGGATGGTGTTACAAGTATTAAGAGAGCATCAGTTGTATGCCAAATTGAGAAAGTGCTCATTTTATCAGAAACAAATTCATTATTTGGGGCATATCATTTCACAGGATGGGATAGCGGTGGATCTTGAGAAGATAGAGGCCATTAGAGAATGGTCAGCGCCGAAGAATTTCATAGAGGTGAGATCATTCATGGGTCTTGCAGGCTACTACAGAAGATTTATTGAAGGATTCTCAAAGATTGCACACCCAATCACTTCCTTCCAAAGGAAGGGACTGAAGTTTTAGTGGACACTGGATTGCGAGAAGATTTTCCAACACTTGAAACAATTATGGACAAGTGCTCCAATATTAAGGATCGCAGACCTAGATGAAGACTTCATTGTATGCACCGATGCATGTAATGAAGGACTTGGTGGAATCCTCAGTCAAAATGGGTTTGTCATATGTTATGAATCAAGGAAGATGAAGGATCATGAAAGAAACTATGCCACTGATGATTTGGAGTTGACAGACATAGTGCATGCCTTGAGGAAATGGAGACACTACCTCATGGGAAAGAGGTTTGAGCTAAGAATAGACCACAATGGTCTAAAATATTTATTTGATCAGCCAAATCTAAATGCTAGGCAAAGCAGATGGTTAGAATTTCTAAGCGAATATGATTTTGATATAAAGCATATTAAAGGGAAAGAGAATAAAGTGGTTGATTCACTCAGCAGGAGGGTGCATGAATTACATGCTACATACATTAGCATGTATCAGACTGATATTAAAAAAAAAAAATTGGATGTTGCAAATGCATATCTGCAATACAGAGAATTGGTAGCAATGTTATAGCAGGGTAAGATGCCACAAAAGGTGGATAATTATAATTTGGCAATAGATGGAATACTGTTGTACAAGAACATAATTTTTGTTCCAAATGTCCAGGACTTGAAATGTATGATTTTTCATGAAATGAAAAATGTTCCTTATGCAGAGCACCCTAGATATCAGAAAACCGTCGCAACGATTAGAAGCCATTACTTTTGGCCAGGTATGAAGAGAGAGATCATTGAATACATCGCTAGATGTATGGAATGTCAGAACATTAAAGCTTAGAATAGGCACCCAGCAGGGTTGTTGCAACCTTTACCCATTCCTAAATGGAAGTGGGAAGTGGTGACAATGGATTTTGTCACGGGATTGCCCAGAACACGAAAATTGCATGATTCGATCATGGTGGTGGTGGACAAGCTTACGAAAGCTGCCCATTTTATTCCACTGAAAACTACTCACAAGGAAGCAGATGGTGCTGATATTTTCATGAAGGAAGTGGCACGATTGCACAAAATTCCTAAAACAATTGGGTCTGACAGAGACTCGAAATTCACCTCAAATTTCTGGAAAGGATTGTTCAAAGGATTTGGAACAAATCTGAACTTTAGTACAACTTATCATCCCGAGTCTGATGGACAGACAAAGAGGGTGAACAAAGTGATAGAAGACATATTGAGAATGTATGTGATGGAAAAACCATCAAAATAGGAAGACTTTCTACACTTGGTACAATTCTCTTACAACAATGGGTATCAGGCATCATTGAAGATGAGCCCATTTGAAGCACTTTATGGAAAAAATTGCAATACTCCAGTGAGTTCGGATAATCCAGCTGATAGGATAGTAGTTGGGCCAGAGTTGCTCAAGGAGATGGAGGACCAAATGATAAAAATTAAGCAGAAATTAAAAGCTGCCCAAGACATACAGAAAATTTATGCCGATAAGAACATAGCCCATAGAGAATTCAAAGTGGTAGATCATATTTTCCTAAAAGTAAAAGATAACAAGAGTTCCCTGAAGCTAGGAAGCTGCGCCAAGTTGGCAGCCAGATTTTGTGCACCATTTGAAATCCTAGAGAGGATTGGTCCAATTGCTTATATGATTGCATTTCCTGCATCTATGTCTGTTCATAATGTCTTCCATGTATCATTGCTAAATAAATATATACCTGATACTAATCATGTTATTGATTGGAATGTGATTCAGGTGGAGAAAGAAGGTGCTTTTCAAGTGCATCCGGTGCACATTTTGGACCGGAAAGTAAAGAAGCTCTGGAACCGATACATAGGGCTTGTAAAGGTCCAATGGACCTAGTACGATATTGAGGATGCTACTTGGGAGCATGAGGATGCAATGTAGATGGAATACCCACATCTTTTTGAGTAATTTTGAAAATTTTGTTGTATATGGGCATATGATGCACTAAGGACAGTGCATACATAAGGGGAGGGGATTGTAATATCCCTCAGCCAAACCCAATTGTAAATGTAAAGTAAGTATACTTAAGCTGGTGAGTTTTTTTGACATCATTATGTAATACACCTTTCATGGCATAGTGCGCGCATGAACTGCACAGTAAAAATGATGTAGTGTGCACATTCCTGGATACCGTGTACAGTATGGAGGACAGTGAGCCTCATGTATATGATATGTATTATAGGCTAGTGAGCTAGTTATTATAAGTTGGTATGATTGTGTTTTGGTATTAGGTGGGAGCGCCTAGAAGTTAAAGGCCAGTGTGCCTATTTTGTACATGTCTCATGATTAATATAAAATACATCGCTGCGCATAGTCCAACCACGATAAAAGAGATGGGGGACTGAAATTTACCAGTTAGGGAAAGGGAGGGCCAAAAGTTAAGGGAAAAGGCTAAGCTAGAGAGCTTAATCCAAAAAGGAATATTATATCAATATTTCCTAAAACATAAAGTGGGGATAATTATTTTATCCTAGGTTCTAAAGTTGGGGACAAGTAGACCAAATTAACTTTCGATATGACAAGTGTCAAGTTTGGGACATGAATTCATATCATGGGGACTTAGCTCATTTGGTCACTTTTCCACGGGGATTCTTACCAACAACTGGACCATCATTCTACCCATAACTTTTCACGATCAGTTTCACGGTGATTCCTCCCATTACTCAGTTATCTAGTCAATGATTCCATGACCATTTTCACTCACACAATCAGTTATCCTTGAGACATACATTTCACCATATCTGAGATTGTTTTCATAACGTTTACCCGGTAGGTGTACCTGGATAGCTTGGAGCGGGATTGAAGAAACGGGTTGTCAGGCCCGTGAGAAATTCTCCGAGCGAGAGAATTGCTAGGGATTGATTCCCTAAGGTGATAAACTACAGCTACAATGATCTGAGACTTCTGGTCTGACCTGTTTTTGAAGCCCTGGAAGGGAAGTGGGGGAAACCGAGGGATTGTTGAGAAAATAAGACGAACACTTCCTTAGGTGGGACAGGCATGTGGGGAATGAGAGGCTGTAGGCTATTAATTGAGTGAGCACCTGAGACATAGTCTTTTCTGGTGTACATGAACCTTAGCTTGGTTAGGAACCCCTTAACCCAGGTGGAGTTCAGTCCCAGCTCGGGGGTGACTCACTATTGAGAGTGATGAACAGTGTAGTCTAAGGCTAGGAGGTTCGTGGACGGTCTATATGTAGTTGGTGACAATATTTCCAAGATAAGTACCAATCCTATGATAAAATTATATGTTGCATTGTTATTTACATGCTTATGTTACGGTTTATCATATATGTGAATATAACTTTCTGTATGTTCATGGGTATTTCCTTGTATATGTTGCATATCTATGGTTACTGTTATTTCAGTATGAAATCACATATTACAGAATGTATCTGTTTGTTTACATTTATATGTAATTCTTCTGCAAAGAATGTTGTATGTATATGTTTAAGTTGCATGCAGTTTGTAGAGAAATTTATGTGGCATAGCTCAATTGAATACTGGGTATGTTACCGTATGTTCCATAGTAAGAGTACGAAAGTGTTCCCTAGAGTATCATGACCGGCCTATTTAAGGTTGGAGGTGCTACTAATTGGTCAGATCATGAGATATTTCTCTGGAGTGGCATTTCCTCGGCCCGTGGGTGGTCGGGGGAACATTACACATCACCATCCAAGGGAAGTTTTGATTCCACAAGTGCTAAAGTAGCTTCTAGTAGTTTGAAGAGGAAAAAAGGAGATGAGAAAGGATATCCTATTATGATTGAAACCCCTAAGACTGCAACCAAAAATCCTCTAAGAAAAGGATCTAAGCTAAAGTAGAAAAATCTCCCTTTCACTCCTGAAACAACAACAATAGAAAAACCCAGGAAAACATTCAACGGGTCTGCAACAAAGAAACTAATTCATGTAGATGAAATTCCTGCAGATGAGACGTCTCCCTGTCATGAAGATGAAGATATTGAAGAATACCAACTTCCACTAGGAAAAAAGGTGATGTTTAGTCTAGAATTACTTGACAAAGAAAGATTTGGAAGACATGTAACCAGATCATCAGCAAGAAGACAAATCCATGTTGAAGAGAGAAAACCTAAGATGCATGTCCAATGTGTTGTTGAAGAAGTTATTGAGGTTGAACCTCCTTCATAAGAAGAGTACATGATAGTCAAAAGACTAAAGAGATAGTTGAAACATTCCCAAGATGTAATTGTACAATTGCATGAAGAAAACATGAGAATCAAGAGAAGGATAGCAGAACACTTGGACCTGTGTGGAGAAGCCTTGGAGAACAACCAGAAGATGGCCAAGAGATCTCTACCCCTACACACAAAAATGAAAAATATGTACAAGAAGAATAGGACATTGAAGGAAAAAAATAGACAGAGAAAGTAACAAATTGAAAAAAGGAATCTGGACTTGTCGGCCTAGGTTGCAGTGGAATATTCTAGTAACAATCAAGATCAATCATGTTTTTTGATTTTGTGAAGTAATATCAAGGTTTTGGATCAAGCTTGAAGTAGTTTTCAACATCGTCAAGAAAAAAAAGATTTCGCAACAACTTTTGCTGCAAAACTGTTGGAATAGAGATTTCACAACAAATTTTCTAATTGCTACAAAATCACCAGTCAGCTCATGAAGAGGCATTTTTAGATTCCAGATTGGATGATTTCACCATGTCATAATCAAGATAGAGTAATGAATTATTTTTCCACTAAAATATGTAACATAGATGTATTAGGGTTGTATAAATTAGTCAAGAAATGAAACCCTATATTATAAGAGTCTGTGGCAAATTAGTTAGTAGTATGTTAAGTAACCAGTTTAAATCAATTGCAACTCCTTTTTTATTATGAAACCCTAACAGATTCGAATTCATGGAGTTAGGATGAAGTTTATTTCTATATATTGTAATAAAAAGGAAAATAGAAGGGTTCGAGAGTTAAGTAAGAAATATTGTTGGTATTGTAATATTTTATGGATATTAATGAAAGGTTTGCAGACAAGTATTTGAGCTATTTACTCAGAGATTCCCGTGTTCAATTGTTGTAGTCGGTATTCCTAGTGTATGTGCTTCTTTATTTGTTATCATTAAATGTACTCTTCTTTGTTTGAATGAGAAATTGTTGATGCATAAGTCATTTCAGTATGCTCTGTATCTATCTTGTTTCAAATATTCATTTTTCTAATTGATAAGTTAATGCAAAATTTATCTAAGTTGGATGCTATGTATGGCTTTGGGTGTTCCCTTTCTTCATCTATCCATATTTTAAGATTGTAAGTCTAGCAATATTTGGCTTTCTGGCCTCTGAGATTAAAATCTTTTCTACCAAGTTCTGAAAACCTAGAATTGATTTGCCCTATGACTCCATGCCCAATGGATGTTTTTCTCATCCCTATGACTAGAAGGAGGCTAGCTTCCAATCTGAAAGTAGGTTTTTGGTTACCTATAAGATTTTTTGTTGCAGCTAAGAAAATTTATGGAGTTCTAACAAGAGGGGGTGTCTTGTAAGTGGCCAAAGGGAGTAAAGCAGAGCTAAATTTGTATTGTGTTTCTGAGATGGTTGCCTTGAGTTTCACTTTAATAAAATAATTACTTCTCATGCTTTGTGTTGTTCTCTTTTTCTATTTAAAGTTTCATTTCTTTACCTTTTCTTTTAATGCGTTACTAAAAAAATAAAAATACAAATCATATGAACTTATTCATTTTGTAATTTTATGTATATTATTTCTTTTACCTATTTCTCTTCTTAGTTTCATTTTCTTTTAACAAATCATAATATTTAAAAGAAAACACAAAGTAACATTCATTTTACTAACTTTAACATTAAATAAGAAAAGACTCATTATAACATGTTTAACATTTTTTGTTATGTAAATATTAACACATTAGTTATATTTTTGTTCACAACAATTTTGTTCCTAAATAATTTTATTTTAATTGTTTACTAACAACTATATTTAATACAAAATAAAAAATATAAAGGAATAATCATTTGTATATAATAGTTTTATTTTATTTTATAAGTTTATCTTTTATTTCCATAAATTATTTATGGATAATATATTTTAAAAGGAAATAAAAGTTTCATTACAAATAATCTTAGAGTTTTGTAATTTCAACCTTTAATTTAGTTTATTCAAACTTTCTTTTAAGTTTGTACTTTATCATATTTACATTAACTGGGTTTAATTTTACATTTGACTTACATAAATAAAAATTACAAAAATCAGTATATTACAAATAATAAAAAAATACTAAAGCTAAAAAGTACTCAATAAAGGTTTCAAAGTTTTGTAACTTAAGATAGATTAATTCAACTATCTTTTCAAGAGTTGTACTTTATTTAATTTGCATTTTACTCTTATAGAAGTAAAAAGTATTAAAAAAATCATTATTCTTAGGCTTTTACTCTTTAGTTAGGGTCTAATTTTTTATTTTTAAGCTACAAAATAGGGTGACCATTCCCACCTCTTCTTGGTTTATCTGACCAAGAGGTCGAGATCTTGGTGTTGGTAACTCTCTAGTCCCTTAGCATCAATACCCCCCAAGGCCAATAATGATTCAATATCCTTTAATGACATTAGAATAAGTTTTTTTCATGCAATCTAGATTAGTGGGACTTTCAAGTTGGTTTGTTTTCCTTTAAGCAACAATTTAGAGTTTTTTCTACCATTTTTATTTTTCTACATCATTCCACACTATTTTAACCTTTGATTAGTCTCAGACCTTTGATACTGAAAAAATCATACTGTGCACATAGTACATAGAACCTATTAATTTTGTATGAATCGTGGGTTGACAAAGTGAAGTAAGGATCCAAGGGTACAATATATTATCATTGTTATTTCGAGGGCCATCAATTTTTGGGGTCGTTTCAGATGAGGTGCTAAAGTATGCATGTTATTTTTTTTTTCTTTTGTGTGACCTAGAGAAGTAAAAAGGATACCTTAGTCACAAGGCCAACTTCACAATATAAGTTTTGCAGTGTAACATCCCAAGTTCTTTAACTTCGAGTGAGTATTGGTAACTCCTTGTCACACTCTTTTTTAATTATATAAAAGAAAAAGAAAAGAAATAGTTTTCACTTTCTTTTTGATTTCATGAATGACTAGACCTAGAGATAGGAAATGATTTTTTCTTCCAAAAAGCCCCGCCCCCCAAAAACGTCCAAGAAATATAGAGATTACTCCTGAAACACTAGAAAGTTTCTTGAAAAGGGAATCTATAGAATTTGAAAATATTTTAGAGGAGGGTGAGTCTCCCTCACCTTGTACCATGGCTAGTGAAGAAGAGATGGTAGAAATATTTGAGTTCCCCATTTTGGAATCCAATGGAGAGACCAAGATGAAAAACATTAATCCTTCTACCTTACCTCATTTTCATGGGCTTCTTTTTTAAGATACTGACACTTTCTTGTTTGAGTTTGTATTTATATGTAGGACATATGATTATACTACTGATGAATACAAGTTCAAAAATTTTCCTTTTACCTTAAAGGATTCATGTATAAGAAGATTTACGAGCTTGAAGGGAAATATTATCACAAATTGGGATAAAATGAAAAATACCTTCAGTGAAAGATACCAAGACTATTGTAGAGAAAGAGATACACACGATGATATTTTTAGAATGAGACAAAGACTTGATGAATATCTAGAAGACTTTGAAGAGAGGTTTCAACTAAGCTAAGAGAAAGATCAAAATTTCACTCTAGATGAAGAGTCACGAAAGCTTGTCTTACTCAGAGGGGTAAGAGAATATATGATAGAAATATTGAATATCCTATCCAATGGAGATATCTATCAGTTGGACTATGATGATATCGAGAGAATATTCAAGAAACAATCAAGGTCCTCAAGAAATAAATGTAGAAGCAATAGAGGTTTGGAATCTCAATCTTCTAACCCTATAGCCCATATAAA
>SNQJ01S0079296.1:13743-56506 GCA_010110895.2 Picea sitchensis | reverse complement strand
TATTGTCATTGGGAGGGTGAGCATTTTTATCATTCTATGTTCTTAGTGAGAAGTGATGGCTTCGTCAGATAAAGAAGATTTTATTTCTGAGAGATTAACAAATTGTTCACATACCTCTTCTTTTGGGAATAGAAAATGTGATGGAAATACTTGTAATGTAAATGAGGTGTCATATTTTTCATCTAGTCAGAAGTTTGATCATAGTGCAAGCAATGTTATTCAACATGTTCATTAGGAAATTCCTAAATCATAGGAGTTTGAAGGCACCAATGATAAAGAGGATGAATATGATGGTGATCAATCTGTTCAACATTTCAATAATATTGAAAATAATCAAAATGTAGGTCGAATTGGAGACTTTAATCATAGTTTAAATGATTGGGATGATAATTTTTCTCCAAGTGAGGATTTTCAAGGTACTAAAGAAGATTTTACTCAAAGTGAGGATTTCTAAGGAACTAATGAGGATTATGAAGAATTTCCCTAAAGTGGGGATTTTAAAAGTAGTGAAGATAATTATGCCAATGGTGGACACTCTTTCCTGATTGGGGAATTTAAAGGCAACAATGTTGGTGATGACGATTTTCCTCCAAGTGAGGATTTTCAAGGTACTGATGAGGATGATGAATATTTTCCTCTAAGTGAGGATTTTCAAGGAACTAATGAGGGTGATGAATAATTTCCCTCAAGTGGGGATTTTAAAAGTAGTGAAGATCGTTATTCCAATGGTGGACACTTTTTCCCAAGTGAAGAATTTAAAGGCAACAATGTTGATGATGATGATTTTCCTCCAAGTGAGGATTTTCAAGGTACTGATGAGGATGGAGAATATTTTCCTCCAAGTGAGGATTTTCAAGGCACTAATGAGTATTATGAAGAATTTAACTCGAGTGGGGATTTTAAAAGTAGTGAATATGATTATTCCAATGGTGGAAAATCTTTCTAGAGTGAGGAATTTAAAGGAAACAATCTTCATGATGATGATTTTCCTCCAAGTGAGGATTTTCAAGGTAACGATGAAGATTTTCCTCCAAGTGAATATTTTCAAGGAACTAAGGAGGATGATGAATAATTTCCCTCAAGTGGGGATTTTAAAAGAAGTGAAGATGATTATGCCAATGGTGGGCACTCTTTCTTGAGTGGGGAATTTAAAGGGAACAATGTTGATGATGATTTTCCTCCAAGTGAGGATTTTCAAGATATTGATGATGATCATGGAATTTTTTCTCCAAGTGACGATTTTCAAGGCACTAGTGAGGATGATGAAGAATTTTACTCAAGTGGGGATTTTAAAAGTAGTGAAGATGATTATGCTGATGGTGGTCAATTTTTTCTAGGAGGGAATTTTAAAGGCACCAATGGTGATGATGATTTTTTTCCTCCATACAAATATTTTAGAGGCACTGATGATGGTGTTGTTGGTGATGAAGATGTTGGAATACTGAGAGGGGAGGTGAATCAATATGAACACTTTTACCACTTTTATCCACAATATACAAACTTCAACTTTATCAGTAGTATATCATCAATGTATCATATATGATTGCATTCAATATATCATGAGCATATAAACATAAGTAGCATCACATCAANGATTTTCCTCCAAGTGAGGATTTTCAAGGTAACGATGAAGATTTTCCTCCAAGTGAATATTTTCAAGGAACTAAGGAGGATGATGAATAATTTCCCTCAAGTGGGGATTTTAAAAGAAGTGAAGATGATTATGCCAATGGTGGGCACTCTTTCTTGAGTGGGGAATTTAAAGGGAACAATGTTGATGATGATTTTCCTCCAAGTGAGGATTTTCAAGATATTGATGATGATCATGGAATTTTTTCTCCAAGTGACGATTTTCAAGGCACTAGTGAGGATGATGAAGAATTTTACTCAAGTGGGGATTTTAAAAGTAGTGAAGATGATTATGCTGATGGTGGTCAATTTTTTCTAGGAGGGAATTTTAAAGGCACCAATGGTGATGATGATTTTTTTCCTCCATACAAATATTTTAGAGGCACTGATGATGGTGTTGTTGGTGATGAAGATGTTGGAATACTGAGAGGGGAGGTGAATCAATATGAACACTTTTACCACTTTTATCCACAATATACAAACTTCAACTTTATCAGTAGTATATCATCAATGTATCATATATGATTGCATTCAATATATCATGAGCATATAAACATAAGTAGCATCACATCAAAAACATCACATTAAATACATAGTACACCAGGATTTACATGGAAACCAAAATGGGATAAAACCACATAATTATTTCTTATATATTGTAAATAATACATTCATTGGAAGACCCAAATTCCCAATTTTCCAGCTACAAATGGAAGGAGTCTAAGACCCCCTATTTACTTGCTCCAACCTGAAGGAATATACAACTCCCTAAATTCTCTAGATCCAACCAGAAGGAGGCTGCAACCCCCTGATTATAAGGATCCAACTTGAAGGAATCTCCAACTCCCTGAGTTCTCCAGCACCAACCAGAAGGAGGCTACAACACTTTCCTTTCCCCATCCCACCACCCTCAAATATAAGTGTAGACCAAACTGTCACTACCATAATCACTACCACTGTCACTACCACTTTCTCTATCACTGCCACTGTCACATCAACTTGTAACCTGTCAACCTCTCACTGTATCCAACATGTCACTATCACCAACCTATCACTGTCACTGATACAAAACTAAATCATCGATCACCAAGAACTAATCTCAAACAAATTCTCAAACATCACCAAAACATGACTCTACCAAGCATGTACTAGGATCACAAACATATCATCACAAGATATGTATCTCAACCATGTACCGAACCTATACCATACAATGTGCCAAACCTGTACCATACCATGTATCAACCATGTACATAAACCATGTACATCAATACCTATACCATGCCATGTACCATACCATGTTTGAACCATGAAAATAAATCATGTACATCAACATCTGTACCAAACTGTGCATCAGACCTGTACCATACCATCAACCATGTACCACACCAAGTAAATCAACCATGTACTATACCAATTACATCAACCATGTATCGTCTCATACATCAACCATGTACGATAAATCATATACCATGAGGTGTGCCTCAACCATATACCATACACCATGTACCATAAGATATCAACAATGAAGTTCCTCAACCAAATACTCAAGTATGTGCCAATATCACCTACATATGCCTCTAACCATACACCATATCATCAACCATATACCTCAAACAACATGTCAATCATCCATCCAAGTACTAATAACATCAAGAGATATATCTCATACAAATTCTACCATATACCAAGTGTGTATCTCAACCTTGTACCAACATCATAAAGATATGTCTCTAATAATAAACCATAACCATGACATATACCAAACCGGATATCAAGATAGCCAAGAGGGTACTTATAACAAGGTGTCATGTCATATCAAAGGTGTACCATGAAAAACCACTACCATGACATGCCTCAAGCATGTACCATAACAACATAAGAATAAGCCTCAAAACCAACACATAACCATACCTCTAATCATGTTGACACCCTGTTGTATCAGATAATAAATGAGTAAACCAACCTGGGCATCCAAAACTTGGTACAAGAATCACTTCTCAACCTTTCATAATCCTTTTCACATATCCATGACTTTATCCTTTACTACCCATGGATATTCACACATTCCTCCACTACAACCCACATACATATTCTCCCTATTGACATGTTGACCTGTAACCCATAGATACCTCAAAAACTAGGGTTACTCACATTTGCTGCAACTCCGACACTTTCACGTTC
Organism: Picea sitchensis; assembly: GCA_010110895.2. Lineage (NCBI taxonomy): Eukaryota > Viridiplantae > Streptophyta > Pinopsida > Pinales > Pinaceae > Picea > Picea sitchensis. The sequence goes on along the minus strand of SNQJ01S0079296.1, from coordinate 52,693 downwards.
AACCTTCCTTCGTAACCTCAGACTTGCTACCTCAAATACATCAAACTTGTAACCCATAGATACCTAAGAAACTAGGGTTACTCACATTTGTTGCAACTCCGCGACTTTCACCTCCAACCTTCCTTCACAACCTCAGACTTTCTACCTCAAATTTAACCTCAAGTTTTCCAATAAAAAGATAAACCATATCACTTATTCACTTATATATATTCAATAGAATGTGTGTGTGAATGTACTTATGAGAGACTCCTTGAGGTGTATTTATACATTTTCTAAGTGACCTCTTTCCTTACTTCAATGGTTTCTTGTTACAACCACTTAACCCTTTCATTAAAACCTTGTAACCAACTAGGGGCTTCTTGACCATTCTTTGGGGCTTCTAACTTCACAAGCCCATAACTCCTCAACCATGAGGAACTATGTGGTGTACCATGTATCACCATAAATGACATGACGAGGACTATTCATCCATGAGTAAGTTACCTACATTTGCACTGTATTTCATGTCCTTATTCCTTAAACAAATTCGGTGATCCGAATTTTAGGGGGTATATGGTGTAAATTCGGATGCAAAAGTCATAAAGATATAAAACTAATAGATTGTCAATGTGGATCAAAAAAATGCCCACCTACTCATCAATTAATTGGGATAACATGTTGTCCATATGGGTCAAAGAGAGTCCCACCTCTCCATTATTGTATTGGGTTTTATTTTCCACTACTTAGTTAGTTGGGTAGTTAGATCTATTATTATTATAATAGAGATTCATTTAATGAGCTCTTTCCATTATTGGATTGGGTTTTATTTTCCACTACTTAATTAGTTGGGTAGTTAGATCTATTATACTAATAATAGAGACTCATTTAATGAGCTCATTTTGAATTTGTCCAATGGACCATTTTGTAATTCTATATAAAGGCCTAGCAAGCCTTTTCGTAATATCAAGTTACTCATTTTGGCTTCTCTCATATTTTCTATTGTTCATTACTAGTAAATCACTCAGAGATAATTAGTAATGAGTTATAGAGGTGAGGCTCCTCTTTGAGCCTCACCTCCCAAGTACTTCATTTACATGTTTTTGTCCATGTTTTCTTTTTTCATGCAATATTGGCATGTCTAAGCTACTCCTCTCTCGACATTCAAACCATCCAGATCTTAGCCCCCGAGATCCGGATCATTCGGGTATCATGACCACACCTCCATGGCTTCATGCAGATCTTATCCAATAATCATGCTCCCCCTATGACCATCACTCCTCATCAATGTTTATGTCTCTCCCCCTTTGACATCAATGGAAAAGGGTATCTCTCCTTGGGGCTACTCCCCCTTGTTGACGATAAAAATCTCAACAAGGATTTTGCCCGCAAAGGATTGCTAAAGCCTATTATTACAAACTAACGATATATATAATAACTAGTAGGTGGGACCCCCTTGTTGATTGGAGGATCAAATCTGGTTCTTATTTGATGTTTATGCTATTGTTCAACACTGCTTACAAGTTTGAGCATGATTGAGGTTCAAATGTTGGTTCTATCCACAACAAAAGGGTGATGGATAATTCATGCTATGTGTGGGTTTCTTTACTCTAAATTCTCAATTCCATGTCACGAGGGATTATGTGAACTGTTATTTCTATGCTAATTGCGCCATGATCTATTACATATTACACATGCACAGAACATATGTTTGTCATGGAAAAAGATAAAAGAAATATGAAAAAAATCTAAGGAAGGAATTAAACTATGCTACTATGCTACACTACATGCATTGAAATTAAAGGATTGTTGTTAAGTCCTAGCTAACAGGGTTAGTGGCTATACGATTTATTGAGTTATATGGAAACATATGTGATATGTGTTATGGTGTGGTTGGAAATGGTTAATGTGACATAGGGTGGACCATTTGGCAAGTAATGGATGTTGGTTTCGATGCATGGATTAATTGAATGGATTAATGGAATGGTTGACTGGCGCGTACTAAGTGATTGAATGAGTAAAGTATGGAAGCGACGTGCATTTATTGCACGTCACTTCATACATCTCCCACTGTCTCTCACCCTATCTTGGCTATTGTTCAATTGTGTTTCGTTGTGGTTAAGCTCTGATTTTCAGGCAAAGGAAGAACTGCTCGGCCAAGCTCGCGTTTTTAAGGATTTTTGGTTACAGATATGTATTTTCGCCATCCATGAACCCACTCTGGTTATGAAATATATATTGGCTCGGTGATGTATGGGTCTGTGCTTTATTGAGACTGGTAAACATGTAAACTTGTGATATTTCTCTGGAATGGTTGTTGTGTGGTTTTTGTTACAAATGGAAAACAATGGTTGAAGTCATAGTTTCATTGATTATTCTGAGTGTGGAAGCCATGAAGGTTCTCTGTTGTCTTTATGGGTTTTTGTTGAAGGGTTCATTTGGTCCAAACTTGTTGTCTCTCTCCACACAGTTCTTGTCACCGTACCAGTCGTATTTCCTGTTATGGGGTTGTTGGGTTTTATTTCGAACCACCTTGTGTCACTGTATATCGTTTCACCTAGGTATGGGCTCGTTTATAGTATTGGTGTCTGTGTATTTGGTTATGATGGCTATTATGCCAAGGGGATTTATTTGAGGTTTATTTCTATTTCATGGCTCCTTTTTATATCAGCATTACTCAGGTTGATTGGGGAAAACCATGAGGGTTATGCTCTACGTGTCCTAGGTGTTATTTATTGGCCTGTGAGGGACCTCTGCTCCTTTGTTCATATTCTCTCCTGACTGTTGAGCACTCTCCTTGTCTTGAAAATCTATGGTTTATATGTCCTGTGTGTCCACCGTGTTGTCCCGAATGTTTCTCACCTGCTATTGGTGGTCGTTTCCAACCTCCCTCTGTTGGTTACTCAGAGCCCACCCTTATTTATTTTAAGCTTGATTTTGATAAATGAACCAGTTATTTTTGGTCGGGCACATGGTTGACTGTTATGATTTGGTGGAGTATCATCGACAGTGGTTGATTATTGGTTGTCCCTGATTAATAGAGTTGATAGTGTTTTTTTTTATTGGTTTATAATCATTGCATTCTTTTATTATGGCAATTGATTCGATTGTTAAACATGGTTAATTGGTTGATTTGAGTACTGAAGTGGGCATGCAGCCGTTGGCCCTTGTGTTGTAACAGTTGGATTGTTGACTCAACATTGTTTTATGGTTGATTAGGAATATGCCTCTTTGCTTTATGTGTTGGGTTGTGTGTTTCCTACAACATGATAAAGGCTTAAATAAGGGTTGTTGTTACTATGTGTTTTAATTGCCAATCAGGAGTATTGCAATTTAAAATCATGATGGTTGTGGTGTGGTTGTCCACTGTATATGTTATCGATATCATTTGATTACACCATCAAAGATGGGCACATGTTTTATAACAGTATGGTTTTGTTACAATTTGATTATTAAATTGATTAGAGGAATGGAATCGGGCACGATTTTTGTGTCTGTGTTTGATTTGAATAAATAATTCATGGATAGTGGTTGATGTTTCGATGGAACAGAGTGGAAACAAGTGATTGTGTGTTCATTTAGAAATTGTTTTAAATATTAAATGGGACAAATGGGAAGAAACATAACTCTTATACATGTGGTTTTGGAAGGCATATTATTTTGAGTTGGATGACACTATGTTAAATATTTGATTGCAAACAATAAGCAAGTTAATACACAGAAATGATGAATTATACACAGTAGTCATTTTATTGATCACAATGACTATTTGGTTAGTATTGGATCTTTTTCTTTTAATATATAATTGTTTTATGGAATTACTTAATTAAATTTTTGAACAGTAATTGTTATCTTCCCCTACCATTTTTTTCGCTTTTTGCTAATTACAATCCCCTTGCCTTCCCATATTCATTACTCACTCTCTGTTCCTAAAATTTAATTACAGTTAAAAGAAGCTCTGTATTGTGATAGTTTAAGATCACAGGGATGGATTACAGTGATATGTTGTTTGGTTTACATTTCAGTTTATTGTTGTTATCAGTGAGCAGTAACCATGTTCTTTTCCCCCTCATTTTAACATTTTTTTTGCTCAATACAAACCCCTCGCATATCCAAAAACCTTTGTTCACCCCCTGCTCATTGACAAGGGTTAAAAAAAGTGTATGGATTGGATTGCATGAGTCTGATATGTTGTTGAGCCAAAATTTATTTCATATTTTAGAAGAGTTGTCATGTATGGTTGTTAAAGGAAATATTTTTTAATCAATCATGCATATAGGAATGAGATTTTTCAGCCGAGGTAGCCATGGCAGAGGTAACCAAGGAAGAGGTGATTGGAACAGGTGCCCTAGAAGGCCTAGATTCTCCATTTACTTTGATGTTGACTCACAAGAGTTAGGCCAACTATTTCAGGCTGGGTTTTTCAATTGGATTGGGAAAGGAGTGGTCCAACCTAGGCCTGAAAAGCCTCCCTTCCAAGCTCCACAAGCCCTTGGTATTCCTGTGCCCCCTCATGTCTCATTGCAATCCAAGGTTCCCAAAAATGACGGATGGCAAGAGATTGTCCATCCGAAAGTCTCCCAACATCGTGTCTGGCCCAATTTGTCTTTATCGGCTCCCCCACCTATCAATCAGATTGTCCAAGATGCCCCTATCCACTCACTAGTTCAGTCATCCCATGCTAGAAAAAGGTTGAAAACTGAGGCCCACCATGCCACTGACAACAGAAAAGCCACTGATTCCCCTTCCTCACCCTCCAATGGCTTTGATAAATCTGTGTCCTCCCAGATGCATTTGAGGGACGATTGTTCTCATGTGATCAATGAGATTTGACCTAAAGGCTCAACACAACCAAAGGAAAATTCAAAGAGATCAAAAGGTAACAGAAGCAACAAGGGAAATATTGCATCTCAAAGTGGAAAATATGGATTTTAAGTTTTATTTTATTTATTATTGATGACAATTGACTTCCAAAGTTTTGGACAACATGCTCTTTTTGGATATATGAGTAATATTTTTTTGATTTTTTTTTCAAATATCAATGAGATAAATTGCCAAACATGAATGTGATGATGGAAGTCACCAAGAGGGATGTTTTTTTTTATTTAACTAGTTATGTTATGATTGTTAAGAGCTAAAGGGGAGTCACAAGGGGTCCCACCTACTAGTTATTATTTATTTAAAACCCTTATTATGATTTATTATTTCCCCCCCTAACTCAAAGGTTGGTTGAGTTTTTAGTTAACTTAACTAATGAAGTATTTCAACTACTTCAACCAATTCTAATTTTCTTAAAGGAAGAAGGAAAGGGAGGAACAAGATGAGAATAGAAGGAGAAGCATACTAAGGTTTTCTCTTTGAGTTTGTGTTGAGATAGTTCAGTTTTCATTCATTCCTTAATTTATCACAAGCCTAATTCTTTTTTATGATAGCAGGGTCTTATTGTAGACAACAAGATTCAAGGCTGAATTACATCATTCAAACACTTGCTTTTCAGAGGCGTTGATCTATCTTTGACAGTCTGTGTAGACTTGTCTATTTTTGAATTAGTTTTCATGACTGACAAAGGCTATTGTGCAGAGTTGAGTGGGCAACAATTCGTGGCAAGCTGATCCATCTTTTAGAGTTCAGTTTTTGATTTTTTGTCAAAGGTCCTTTTGTATGTTTCATCGGGGATGTCTAAGTTTGACTTTGGTCCAAAACTTCTTCACGAAATTTTGTAAAGAGAATGACTCTTTGATGAATTGGAATGAAATAAAGGATTGCTTTATGTCTCATCTATCTTTATTATCGACTTGGTGTCTTTACTTTTGTATCTATATTTATTTCAGCATCTATTATGTTCATAAAAACACATAAATAATGAATTTTCCAACAAGCTTTTACTTATAAAAACCATCCTAAGCACTTGTAATCAATACTTGTGGGTTAGGATATTAATTTTGATGGCTATAAACATAGGGTGATATTCCCGTCTATTTTGCTTTAGTCAAGAAAAAACTAAAAATGCTTGAGTAAGATCATTTCATATCTTTTCCTCAACATTTATTTGGCGACCATACTGGGGAGATATTCAATATCTCTCTGGTTAATTTGTATTCTTGATTAGCATCGAATACATCTACTTTTTTTATATTAATTCTTTGAATGTTTTATTTCTTAATGATTGTACCTGTTACAAGGCAGCCGAATATTGAGCCCGGTCTTCAATATCAGACCAACATTGTTTTGAATATGTTCAACACCATTTTAGACACTGCCAATACTCGTGTTGAGCTTAATCATTCATGGGCAGCAATTGAACAAGATATTAGTGCCCAAGAACGTTGGGAAGCTAGATGTAGACAACCTATAAATCAACAGTAACCTTCTTGATCCTTCATTTTTGGCCTTACTTTCATGTCCTTAGACTCTCGTGTTTCTAGAAGAAGAAGAGGCTTATCACCCAAAATTAATTCTATTACTGCATTAGGAAGAAGGAACGTTGTGTTGTCAACCCAACAAAGTGCTCTAAGGAGAACTTTGTCTGATTCTTGAAGTTCATCTTTTTATCCCTCACCCATCATCCACAAGATGACATCTAGTGGTGGCTCTGGTGGCACTGGAAGTATAGCCACCATATTCATCTTCGTCAGTGATTGGTAGCTTATATAGCCACCATATCCCTGTCCAGTATACCACAAATCCCACCAAAGTCATTAAAAAGTATGGGAATCTTTAGTTTGAAGAAGATGCCACAAACACACCATGGCATGTGTCCTCTCCGCTTAACCTAGCACCTGGTACTAGTCCACCTCCTAAATTCAAAGAGAACCTCCTTAGGTTTTCGGGAAATAACATTGTCACTACAAATGAACACCTGGTGGCATTTTCTAATGCTTGTCACAACATAGGGGCCAATGAAAACGATACTTGCATGCACTTATTCATCAATTCCTTGTAAGGGAAGGCTGCGGCCGATTTCTTTGACCTTCCTCCTAAGATTCTGTCTACTTGGGAGGAGTTAGTTTATTGGTTTAGATCCACCTATGGGAAATCAAAAATCCCAATTGAGTAGTTACAAGAGTACAATAACATCACCTATAAGGATGGTGAAACCATCAAGTAATTCAACTTGTGTTTCACTAAGTTATACAATAAAAACCACGAACTTATTCGACCTCATAACTAAGTTGATTTCATGCATTACCTTCCCCCTACCGTCATAGGCTTGAGGAAAAAGCCAATGATAATATCAGTTCCACTCTGCATACTTGTTTAGAGTATGAAGAATAGCTTGAAAGAACAAGCCTTCCCCAGGGAGAATCGGTTAAACATACAGACATGTCTGCCCTCTTACAACTATTACATGATATGAATAATCGTATGATATCATATGAGAGAAAAGGAACTGTCTCCCCTCTCACCCCTAGAGATTCATCCTCTTCCACACCCCCCTTCAGGAATCCAATTGAACATAATTTTTAGCCTAAATCTATCTTGCCCTGAAGTTGGTGTAACTTTTGCGAGGAACACCACAAGGAAGCCACATGTGAGGTAAGGAAGAGTGCCAGAGATAAGATCTTTGGTAAAAGACCAGAAACTACCATCGTTGTCCTAGATTTTGCAGAGCCAAAAGATGTCATGATCATCAATACTAGGAACAAATCCTATGCTCCCAAAGGAAAATATGATCCTCCCCGTAATTCTTCTATCCCAAGCTTATCTTCACCAACTGCTACGGTTCAGGTTCCTAAGGTTCCTCATAGTCAAGAAAAAACTTCCCCTCTCCCCTCTTCCAAATACAATATTCTAAATCAGTTGTCCAACATCAAATCATATGCAACCCTTTTGGACATGGTTGTCATCCCTGAACAACAGAGGCATATGAAAAAATTCATGGAAGGAAAATCTTTCATTGTAGCCAACCTCTCCGAAGAGGTAAACGAAGAGGATTCATCTGTAAATAAAGTAGGTGTACATAACTTTAGATACCCTGTAAAAAATCCCCCTTTTTATATTTCTGTAATGATTATGGATAAGATCACCCATTGTTTCCTCATTGATGGCGGTTCGGGCCCAAGTGTGATGTCGAATATTATTATGGAAGAGCTAGGCTTGTCTTGTACAAATGAAAATGCCAGAAGCATGCTCTCTTATAATAGTCTACAACAAACAACCATATGCGATATTAAATATGTGACCTTAGTTTTGTGTGCACACCCTGAAATAAGGACAACCCTTAGTATTCAGGTAATTGATATACCAGTAAGAAATTACTCAATCATCTTGGGAAGATATTGGCAAGCTTTAATAGGTGGATACCTCTCACTCAACGGAACACATTTATCCATTCCTTGAAATGGTAAAAACATTATAGTCCTTAGAGAAGGAAGGATTTCACCTTACATAGAGAGTGTCCCACAGCCTAATATAAACTATATCGAAGAGGACCTAGGAGTGTATTCCATCTTTGCTGAGGAGGATAACATTCCCTTGGAACAAATTGATTTAGATGATGGTATGTGGCACACACACTTTTATGGTTCATGCTCAAATGAAGGGAATGAAGCCGACATTGTTTTGATTTCTCCTGTAGGAACAATCCATAACTTTTTTTTATAGGTTGGAGTTTTCCTGCACGAACAATGTCACCAAATTCGAAGCTTTATTGTTAGGCATAGAAAACTCCTATAATATTGGTTGTGGTCACCTTTCATTTTTGGGGGACTCCGAGCTTGTTGTGAACCTTGTACGTAAGATTTACTCCCCTAGAAATAAGTTGATGAAGCAATACACCTTTTGGCATAGGGGTAGACCTAGGGTTCACTCCAAGAGCACACCAACAAGCCCTAGTTACTGGCCCTTTCGGCAACACCTGTGAAGCAGATGTAGTCTCACCCGAAGTATCTAAGAGGCGGGTTGCAGGACAAATATGTCTACAACCAGGGGAATATCAAGTGGAGCTAATACAACAATAATGAAGCATTCATATATCTCTTATTAGCTAGATATACTTTGTGCAGCTATACATCTGATCTAACACAATAATGAAAATAACATTATAACAATGACAGAGATCCAGGCATCAATCACACATACGACACAAAATATACATGGTTCACACTCTCTCTAGGGCTACGTCCACAGAACTGTGCTTATGATATATTAAGATAAATCTTACAGTTCTGATCTGCACTCTTAGTCAACATATCTTCTCTCTTTTTCTCTCTGTCTCCCACCTTCCTATGCACCCAGTTGCAGGACTTGATCTTCACACCTAGCTAAAGATCTTACAATACTAGAAGGCTCTCACTCTCAAAAGTCCTCTCTCTCACAGTACAATAATCTCCCAACCAAGAACAATCAATATCAATACCCAACACTGTTACCGACCCGACCTAGGTCCTCTCGACCTATATTTATACATTATAGTCCCTCACTGACAGCCTTAGGTCAAAACCTAGGTGTCAAAACCTTAATTACCCAAAACCTTAGGTGTCTAAAACCCTAGGTCAACTTGCCCCGCCTTTTCAGGGCTTCGCTAGCCTGTCTTTCCTCCCTTCTCGCGTAGTGCTCCAAAGCATCCAATGGTGGATTTCTTTGCTTGCTTAGTTGTCTATGATTCTTTTCTTTGTTGATATTTCATCCCTGATCTCCTCATTCAATGGCTTGATTTTCCGTACTTCGCTCCATCTTTTCTTCTCTTTTGCTTACTTTGACCCAGTGACAGTCACTATGTCTCCCGTGCAGTTCAAATTTGACCTTTTCTTCCTCGATCTTCGCTTCCTTCCATAACCAAGGGCCAACAATCCCCCAACACTCACCTGTGACTTGTCCCAAGGCACTTCAGTTCTGATTTTTCCATGTCACTTCGACTTTGGACTGCGGAGTGAAGCCTTTGCTTTCTGCTCCATGTCTCCTTCCCATCCTTGTGCAGACTGTCTTTTCTATGTCTGGTACTCTGTTTCAACTACACCTAGTACCTAGTCACTTTTCTTTCTGAACCATTTGTTGGAACAGGGGCAGACCCAGGGTTCAACGCTTCAACAACACACCAACAAAACCCTAACTACCGACCCTTTAGGAAACACCTGCGAAGCAGATGAAGTCTCACCCGAGGTAGAGGCAAGGGTGGTTGCAAGACTCAAGTGTCTACAACCTTAGCTGGGACACAGATATGTGATTCTTACTCTTAGCAAGAACTTTAGCATAGATCATTCATCAATATTTAACCCTCATGGAACTCCGCAGATGGCACAGAGCACCGCAACATTCACTTAGATCTAGGTTAGGTTAGTACTTAGCAACAACAAAATAGGTCTAGCACTCAGCACTTTCATATATGTCAAATCTATACCCACACATCTAAGAAGCACAAAGCAAAGTGGATCTATCTAAGTATATCATAGCAAAGCACATAGCATAATCATATCAAGCACAACACATGGAAAGAAACCAACACATTAGGTCGAAGCACCGAGCACAACAACAAAGAGTTACCGTGGTTCACCCCCACCCTGGGGCTACATCCACAAAGTCTTCTTCTTCTTTATTATCTTTGGTCAATCAGGTTACAGCATAGAGCTCACACTTGTACTCCGCATAGGACAGGAGATCTATGCGCACCTCTCCAGATCCTCCTTCCTCGAGTAGATCTAGCATAGAGCCTTCTTACAATCCGTGCACTCAACACTTACAACACTTTCACTCAGCTCTGTAAGTCGGTCAGACAATATACACAAAGCCTTTACTAGCACTTAGCTTATTTGCTCGCCCTCTCTTACATTGCTTAACGACTTATTTATACTTTACAAAATAGGCCTAAACATGGGTAAACCCATGGGCCGACATCCCTTTCCCATTACATTAACCCAAAACCCTAAAAGGGCCCCAAAAGTGGGCCGAGATCCCGTGATCTCTGCTTCGCCTGGTGCTCCATCTTTGATAGGCTGTCGAAGTCCAAAAATGGTCAAATATGACCAAGTGTTCCTCAAAACTTGGTCAAGGGCCAACAGGCCCCCAACACTCACCTGTGACTCATCCCAAGTCATTCTGGTCTGATCAACTCCACTTCGAATGTCTCGAGCTTGGCATGAGCTACTTCAACCTACTGTAGTGCAACAACCTCTTGCTCAGTGAACTCCTGGATCACTGCATCATTTACTGGTCCTTCCATGTGTTGTTCTATGGTGATGACAACCTGTTCAAGCTGGGCTGCCTGGCTCTCAACTTCAGTGAACAGTTGGCATGCTTTCTCTTGGAGTGGTTGAATTCATTGAGAGACTTCCATCACTTTACTTTTCAGCATGTGTACTTGTTGTTGGGCAGTTCATTTTTCTGGAAATCACTTCATTATTTCAACTGGGGTCAAGGCCTTCAGCTGCGCCTGTAGCGTATCTGCATGTTGCTTTGCTTCTTGGATCTGTTCCTCTAATGTCTGGAATTCTGGGTTCTCTGTGAGGTTCTCATAAGTCTGGGCACTTCTACCGCTCAGCTACTTACATTCCAAAGACAAGGTTTTTAACATGTCAACTGTGCTACGGGAAATTGCCTCCCTTAGATCTCTTACTTCTTGGGGAGTTTCGGGCACGATATGAATTTCCAGGTCTTCGATGCACTACTGAAGTTGCTGGATTACTTCTTCAAGTTGTGCCACCTACTGTGGGACACATTCTTCAATTTTCACTTCAATGACCATCACAGAGCAAAGTGCTTTGTGAACTCATTTCTGTACGTCAAGTTGCTCTGCTAGCAATTGGTCCTTGCTCTGCTGTAACTGTGCTTTCTCCTCCTCCCACTTCACTTGTAGGGCAAGTTGTTCTTGTTCTGCCTTCCTTTGTTGTACTATAAGTGCGCTCTGTAATTGTGCCAAAGCCTAGGTGGCTTGCGTTGTGTCTTCTTGAGTTAGTCAAAGGTGAGCTTCGACTTTATCGACAATCTGGAGTAATTGGGTGGTCTCATCACCTATTCCTATTGTTCCCGTCATCAAGGGCATATTAAAAATGACTCGGCTGGACTGGAGTGCCTGCTACACTTCTTGAAGTTCACTTGTGAGTCGGCTGAATATCTCCTCCTGCTTCACTTCTTGCCTTTCTGCGATCTCTAGTGAGGCATCATTCAGCATAGCGATCAAGAAGTTGAAGTCATCCTGTGTGAGGGTAGTCTTAAAGGTAGTCTGAGTGGCCTTAGTTTTCTTTCGGGATGAGGGCTTTGGTGGGGTTACCTTCCTTTTCTTAGAGGGATCCTCCTCCTCTCTAGGCGGAGTAACCTCACCTTTATTTTGCTCAACCTATATGCCACTTATTTCTTCACCATCACCTCCCTGCGCAGGTGAGATCGAAGTAGTCTTCGTGGATGTGCTATGGATATCTTGAACTTCATCATCTGTCTTATTCTTGCTCGGTCCAGGTGTATCCAGTATAGATTCAGGGCTTTCCATGCCAGATATTTCTGTGGAGTCCGCTGGAACAAGAAGGTCCGCCGACCATTCCTTGGTAATCTGCTCCAAGTCTTCTTCTGTCAACTTGTAGTATGACTGGATTTGTTGTTTGTGTTCATCAGTGCGCGCTGTGATATAGGTGAAGTGGCAGTCTGTGCTGAATTTGATCAAAGGTCTCAACCTATGAAGTGTGTTTGGTGTGAGGCACGGTGTAGATTGGATTGCATTCTTCAATTGGTTGTAATAAGCATGGAAGACGACATTGGATTGGCATTGCTTGTTCATGTCGTTGGAGTACCACAACATACAGAACTTCGTGGCCAGTGGTTCGAAGGGTTCGATCTCTGGAAAAGTGGCACCTTCTGGTAACTCCCAGGCGATGAAAGCGATGAGTATGAGAAACCAACTAAAGTGGAACTCATACTTGGTCTTGAGCTTCTTTACAGTCAAGCTCTAGCTAATTCATAAGGTACTTCACCCAGTTCATTTGTAGTCCCTCCGCGCACTTCCCTGAGAGGTCAACTACAAATCCAGTCACCTGTGTGGGTCTGTTCTTGTGGACTAACTTCCCTATGATCATCTGTCAACCGAGGCGCACTGCTTCATTCTCGATGGAGGCTACCTTGTAGCCTCGCATGCCCTTCTGTACATCTCCATATGTGTCTTTTATTCGCTGGGTGAGAGCGCGATCTGCAGTCTTTCCAGGGTAAAACTCCTACGGGTTAGGGCCCTTCATGCTTAGCCCTGTGATCCAATTGATCAGAATTGGATCCACAGTGATGCGACGGTCCAACCATAAGTATCCTCCATGGTAGCAGGACAACAACAATATGACGCATGCATTCACTTCCTGATGCCTCCCGAAATGAGGAATCTTCATTACATTGAGGAGGGTTGACTGTGCAAGGTTAACGATCCATTGCTGAGGGACAATATTTGGTTTCCTCCCTTTTGTGATAGTTAAGTACTTGTGCAGGGCTAGCATACTGTAAACTTTGCGATCTCCAAGGTTAAAATCACTAAATTTCAGTGCTGTGAGCTTATCCTGGTCAGCATGAACTGCGCACACCCCTTTCGGGAGGTACACAGTGACCAAAGAATAGTCAAAGTCTCTGGGTACAATGTCTCGATTAAATGTGTCACTTAGTGGTGGGATATACTTAGGCAATATACTTGGGATCATCTTCACAGTGGCGAAGTCATTTCCGAGCTTAGATCATCTTTTCGAAGGCAGTCGGGATGGTCCTGCTCGAGCAGTGGAGGAGGAAGTTGGAAATGCTCTTGAGGACGATGCCTGTACACCTGTAGACACTCCTCACTCTAACATGACTGTCTCAGTCATTAATTCAATTAAAAATTCTTTAACTACTTTCTCAGCAGTGCTGAGCTCGTATGACATACAAGCTTGGGTCAGCTAGCTCGAGTGTGAAAGGAATTCAGAGACTACAATGAATAGTATGGGAACAAGGCAATGATCTCAAGGTGAATTAGTCTCAGGTTTTGTGCTCAAATTATGACTTAGAAAAAAGTATTCTCAGTGTGTGGCATGATGGACTAATTAGGGAAACTTAGCAACGATTTGTTGGAAACGGTTATGATCCTTCATTAACTCCTGTTCGACCCGTTATGGCGCATTTCAACGGTTGGATGACAAACCTTTATTTATTTTCTTCCCGTTCAGAGAGGAATTCGAATGGATATATCAACCCCAACGGCTATATTGCTTCATCATGGTGAAGTACTCTATGTCGTTGTTCTGATATCTCGACGAAGCTCCAATTCTACAATTTTTCTTTCTGTGAAGTATCCTCTAGAACCTCTTGTAACCTTACAGTATTAACCCTTTTCTTTCTTAACTTTCTAGCCTTCTTCCCAGTGAGCTTTGTCTCAGTAATTCTTTTACCATTCTGATGCTTATCTTCTGTTGTCTTAGTTACTTCGCGTTGTTGAAATTCTTTCCTAGGGTTCCTGGATAATACTTCTTATGTATCAAAAATAGGTAACTCAATCTTCTGTGGATCCTCTAGTGTTCTCTTAGCCTCGACATCGGAGTTGCTAGTATTAAATATCTGTGATATGCTCTTCTGTTCTTCAATCAAGTGCACAATCCTTCTGGTCATAAAGTCTTTTAACTCTTGCTTCTTCTGTTCCAAAACTTCTTCTTCCTATTTTTATCTGGCTTGTTCTCTATCAATCCAAGGTTTTCCTATGAGCATGGTAAATGGGACGTTGTCTTCAACAAATTTAATAATCTCAAATTCTTCCTCTGTCGAAGCTCCATTGATAGTCATAGGTGTCCGGGTGAGCCTTCCACATAGGTTTACTAGCTTTCCTATGAATAAACTTGCCCCCCCTAGGGAAGGGATAATGGCAGGATTTCCTATAGCTTCCCAAGTTCTTTCTGGCATAATGTTCACTTGTGTTTCTTCATCAAGAATACAGTCAATGTCGAAGTCCCCTATTCTTACTTCGACTTGCTCCTTTTCTTTGAAGATCTCTGGTAATCAGACATCTTTATGTTCCTTCTGGGTTTATTTTATCCATATTAATATTTTCTCTGATTCTTGCTGGGTTTCTGCCTTTTCTGGATCTGCCTTCTGGTCTTCTTGATTTAGATTCATCCTTTCCAACTTAGCTATCATTCTAGGGCAATCCAATACGTCATGGTCCAAAGATTTGCAACAGAGACAACTAGGTTTTCTCCCAGGGCATTCCTTAGCAAGATGTCCTGTTCTTCTGCAACTGTAACAAAGAGTTAATCCTCCCTTTCTCTTCAATGATCCCCAACTCTTCTTGTACTGCGCGCTAGGATCATAATGGCTAGCCTACAAAAATTTCTTTCTAGGATCCTGCATCCACTTGTTAGTCCAGACATTCTTTCTATGCATAGGTATAACATATCTATCATTATACTTATCAGATCTATTCATATCAAACTTTCTTTCATCTATTAATGCCCTAGTTTTTAAGCTAGGAAAAAATCTATCAAACATACCTAGATCCATGCTCTAGAAACAAAAAATATCACTTATCTTACTTCTGCAGATCACAAAGCTTCCAGATATAAGGACTTTTGACTATTCTTACCTTTATTAGAGAACAGAGTTTACAGATCTTACCTCTTTTCTGTTGATCTGACTTCTTTTTTTCAGAAATTTCCACTTTTACTTTTCTTAGAGCACAGAGCATTCAAATCTCGCTTCTTTTCTTTGGATCTGATCTTCCTTTTTTCAGATATGACCTTATTCTTGGCACAAAGATCCGCAGGTTGAGTAAAAAGATGCGCACTAGGGCAACAGATCTATGCACAGAGATTTATTTTGCACAAAGTTTCTTCTTCCTCAGTTCCCAAAAATCACAGTTTCAGTCCCGACAACAGAACCATTTGTTGGCACAGGGGTAGACCCAAGGTTCACTCCAAGAGCGCACCAACAATCCCTAGCTACTGGCCCTTTCGGCAACACCTGCAAAGCAGATGTAGTCTCAACTAAAGAAACTAAGAGAGGGGTTGCAGGAAAAAGATATCTACAACCAGGGGAATATCAAGTGGAACTAATACAACAATAATGCATCATTCATATATCTCTTATCAGCTAGATATACTCTGTGCAACTATACATCTGATCTAACACAATAATTCAAATAACAGTATAACAATGGCAGATATCCATGCATCAATCACACATACAACACAAAATATACGTGGTTCACCCTCTCTCTAGGGCTACGTCCATAGAACTGTGCTTATGATATATTAAGATAAAGCTTACAGTTCTGATCTGCACTCTTAGTCAACAGATCTTCTCTCTTTTTCTCTCTGTCTCCCACCTTCCTGCGCACCCAACTGCAGGACTTAATCTTCGCACCTAACTGAAGATATTACAATACCAGAAGGCTCTCACTCTCAACACTCCTCTCTCTCACAGTACAATAATCTCCCAACCAACAACAATCAATATCAATACCCAACACTAGTACCGACCCGACCTACGTCCTATCGATCTCTATTTATACATTATAGTCCCTCATTGATAACCTTAGGTCGAAACCTAGGTGTCAAAACCCTAATTACCCAAAAACCTAGGTTTCTAAAACCTTAGGTCAACTTGAACCACCTTTTCAGGGCTTCGCTAGCCTGTCTTTCCTCCCTTCTCACGCGGTGCTCCAAAGCATCCAATGGTGGATTTCTCTGCTTGTTGATTTGTCTACGATTCTTTTCTCTTGCTGATCTGTCATCCTTGATCTCCTCATTCAATGGCTTGTTTTTCTGTACTTTGCTCCATCTTTTATGCTCTTTTTCTTACTTCGACCCAGTGATAGTCACTGGATCTCCTGCATAGTTTGCGTTTGACCTTTTCTTCCTCGATCTTCACTTCATTCCATAACCAAGGGCCAACAACACCCAAACTTTTTGGGTGCTTATCTTGAACCTATTATCTTTCAACATCACTCATGTTAGGAGGGAATTGAACTCAATGGTTGATCAGTTAGCTGTTTTTGTAGCCTCTCCAACTCAGAAACGACTGCCGCATAGACCTTATGGTACCTGTCAATCTCTATATCATCCACATATCCCTAAAAATATAGAATCTTGGAAGGTCTTCCCTAATGACGAGAGCATTTGTGCTTTCATTCAGAATGAACCTTTTAAGCCCAAGGAAATTGTATCCATAGAAGATGACAAGATTCCTAAGGGCTTGAGTCCTATAGAGATTTCATTTTCATCGAGTGATGTAGGGAATAAAGAGAAACATAAGGATGAGGAGTCGAAAAGGAAGGTGGGTGAAACCATCTCCTTGAACATTGGGACACCCGAAGTTCCAAAGAATGTTAAAATAGGTGCCCAATGTTATGGTGAAGAAAAAATGAAGTTTTCCAGGCTACTTGGTGGATTTCAAGATGTTTTTTCTTGGTCTTACGAGGATCTTCGTGGTTTTGATCCTGGTATTATACAACATGCTATCCCCATCAAGGAAGGCATGAGACCAGTTAGGAAAAAACAAATCCCTATTAACCCTGCATTGAAGGAAACTATTCAAAGGGAGTTGGAAAATTTCTTGAAGGTTGGAGACACGTTTCCGGTCAAGTACCTTGAATGGGTTTCCAAATTGGTACCTGTTCTGAAGGTCATTGATCATATTAGATTCTGCATTAATTTTTACACATTCAATCAGTTTATTATAAAAAATCCATTCCCTCCCCATAATATGGAAATGATTCTGCAATGAATGATAAGGTCACAGATGAGGCCCTTACTTGACAGTTTTTTTGGTTACAATCAAATCAAGAGAAAAAGGGAAGATTATCACAAAACCACTCTTATCACTAATTTGGGTACCATGAATTATGAACGTATTCATTTTGGCTTACCTGATGCAAGTACCACTTTTAAAGGACATATGTGAATAACTCCTGAAGAATTGATTAATATTCATATTTGTCTTGACGATCTCATTGTATGCTTTAAAGGGTCAATTATTACCTCGGTGTTTCAAGTGTTATGGATGGGTCCTTTCAAGATCACTTTTGTCTTGGGTACTAATTATTACATTCTAAAATATTTACAAGAGTGATTGTTTTCCTACAACACTAACGGTTCTCACTTGAAACATTACGTGGAACCAACGTGAAAAGTTATAACGTTGTTTGGATTTTCTGTATATTAGTAGTCTAGCTTTGCTTTATTTTTTATCATTGTTTTTCATTTTGTCTTTACAGTAGTTTGATTTTTTCTTTCTGATTTTAATCATTTCATACTTCTTTTACATTTTTGTCATGTTATCTCTGTTGTTTTGAATTCCGCAATTTTAATTCTATTATGATTTTTATTGCTTTTTCATCTTTTAATTGATTTTGGTCAAGAATAAGTTGTTGGATCGGTTCTGCGACAGTGAAACTCTTGCAAGGTATTGTTAGTCAATAAAAATCAAGCTTACACAATTGTTACAATGTTCCCTTGAAATCACTTGAATTTGCTATCTTCTTTCACTGTTGTCTTAAAAAACAAAAATGGTTATCTCCCACTTTTGCTTTCCTTTTCTTCATCCATTTGAGAATTTAAAAGAGAAAGTCCATAGTTTTTCTCCTTGAGTTAGAGAGAAGATTTTGGTTGAACAATTATGCACACAGTGGTAAAACCCTTCATACGTAACATTTTTCATGAGGTATTCCCAAATTCCTGGTCATTTTTCCATTAAATCCGCTCACTTCCCCCTGTTGCATAATCTTCCTGGTTATATCTTCTTGACCTGTTGTTCTTGGTTTGCGAAACCATGACTTTTCAGTTCTAAATCTGCTGAAAACAAATTTCCCTGTGGATTCGCTAGTTTGTTGACGATAAAAATTGCAACAGGGATTTTGCCCGCAAAGGATTGTTAAAGCCTATTATTATAAACTAACAATATATATAATAAATAGTAGCTGGGACCTCCTTATTGATTGGAGGATCATATTTGGTTCTTATTTGATGTTTATGCTGTTGTTCGACACTGCTTACAGGTTTGAGCATGATTTAGGTTCAAATGTTGGTTCTATTCGCAACAAATGGGTGATGGATAATTCATGCTATGTATGGGTTTCTTTACTCTAAATTCTCAATTCCATGTCACTAGGGATTATGTGAACTGTTATTTATATGCTAATTGCGCCATGATCTATTTCATATTACACATGCACAAAACATATGTTAGTCATGGAAAAGGATAAAATAAATATGAAAAAAATCTAAAGAAGAAATTAAACTATCCTACTATGCTACACTACATGCATTGAAATTAAAGGATTGATGTTAAGTCCTAGCTAACAGGGTTAGTGGCTATACGATTTATTGAGTTATATGGAAACATATGTGATATGCATTATGGTGTGGTTGGAAATGGTTAATGTGACATAGGGTGGCACATTTGGCAAGTAATGGATGTTGGTTTCGATGCATGGATTAATTGAATGGATTAATGGAATGGTTGGATGGCACATACTAAGTGATTGAATGAGTAAATGATGGAATCGATGTGCATTTACTACACGTCACTCCATACATCTCCCACTGGTCATCACCCTAGCTTGGCTATTGTTCAATTGTGTTTCACTGTGGTTAAGATCCTATTTTCCAGGCAAAGGAAGAACTGTTCGGCCAAGCTCACATTTTTAAGGCGTTTTGGTTACAAGTATGTATTTTCGCAATCCATGAACCTGCTCTAGTTATGAAATAGATATTGTCTCGGTGATGTATGGGTTTGTAATTTTCTTGAGACTGGAAACTATGTAAACTTGTGATATTTCTTTGGAATGGTTGTTGTGTGGTTTTCGTTGCAAATGGAAAGCGATGGTTGAAGTCACAGTTTCATTGATTATTCTGAGTGTGGAAGCCATGAAGGTTGTATGTTGTCTTTATGGGTTTTTGTTGAAGGGTTCATTCGATCCAGACTTGCTATCTCTCTCCACACAGTTCTTGTCACCGTACCCAGTCGTATTTGTTGTTATGGGGTTGTTGGGTTTGATTTTGAACCACCTTGTGTCACTGTATATTGTTTCACCTGGGTATGGGCTCGTTTATACTATTGGTGTCTGTGTATTTGGTTATGATGGATATTATGACAAGGAGATTTCTTTGAGGTTGACTTATATTTCATGTCTCCGTTTTATATCAGCATTACTCAGGTTGATTGGGGAAAACCGCGAGGGTAATTCTCTGCGTGTTCTGGGTGTTATTTATTGGCCCGAGAGGGACCTCTTCTCTTATGTTCATATTCTCTCCTGCTTGTTGAACTCTCTCCTTGTCTTGCAAAGATATGGGTGATATGTCATGCGTGTCCACCGTGTTGTCCCGAATGTTTCTCACCTGCTTTTGGTGGTCATTTCCAGCCTCCCTATGTTGGTTACTCAAAGCCCACCCTTGTTTAATTTAAGCCCGATTTTGATAAATGAACCAATTATTTTTGGTTAGGCACATGGTTGACTGTTATTATTTGGTGGAGTATCGTCGACAGTGGTTGTATTGGTTGTCCCTGATTAATAGCATTGATAGTGGTTTTTGTGATTGGTTTATAATCACTGTATTCTCTTATTATGGAAATTGATTCGATTATTCAACATGGTTAATTGGTTGATTTGAGTACTGAAGTGGGCACACAGTCGTTGCCTCTTGTGTTGTAAAAGTTGGATTGTTGACTCAACATTGTTTATGGTTGATCGGTAATATGCCTCTTTTCTTTATTCCCTCGGTTGTGTGTTTCCTACAACATGATATAGGTTGAAAAAAGGGTTGTTGTTACTATGTGTTTTAATTGTCAATCGAGAGTATTGCAATTTAAAATCGTGATGGTTGTGGCGTGGTTGTCCACTGTATATGTTATGGATATCTTTTGATTACACCATCAGAGATGGGCATGGGTTTTATAACAGTATGGTTTTGTTACATTTTGACTATTAAATTGATTAGAGGAATGGAATCGGGCATATTTTTTGTGTCTCTGTTTGATTTGAAGAAATAATTCATGGACAGTGATTGATGTTTCGATGGAACAGAGTTGAAACAAGTGATTGTGTGTTCATTTAGAAATTGTTTTAAATATTAAATGGGACAAATGGGAAGAAACATAACTCTTATACAGGTGGTTTTGGAAGGCATATTATTTTGAGTTGGATGACACTGTGTTAAATATTCGATTGCAAACAATAAGAAAGTTAATACACATAAATGATGAATTATACACAATAGTCGTTTAATTGATCACAATGACTATTTGTTTAGTATTGGATCTTTTGCTTTTAATATAGAATTGTTTTATGGAATTACTTAATTAATTTTTCGAACAGTAACCGCTATCTTCCCCTACCATTTTTTTCTCTTTTCACTAATTACAATCCCCTCGCCTTCCCATATTCATTACTCACTCCCTAATCCTAAAATTTAATTACAGTTAAGAGAAGCTTTGTATTGTGACAGTTTAAGATCACATGGATGAATTACAGTGATATGTTCTTTGGTTTACATTTCGGTTGATTTTTGTTATCAGTGAGCAGTAACCATGTTCTTTTTCCCCTCATTTTAACAATTTTTTTCGCTCAATACAAACCCCTCACATATCCCATAACCTTTGTTCACCCCCTGCTCATTGAAAACGGTTAAACAATTTGTATGGATTGGATTGCATGAGTCTGATATGTTACTAAGCCAAAATTTATTTCATATTTTAGAAGAGTTGTCATGTATGGTTGTTAAAGGAACTATTTGCTAATCAATCATGAATACACGAACAATATTTTTAGCCGAGGTAGCCATGGAAGAGGTATCTGAGGAATAGGTAATTGGAACAGGGGTCCTAGAAGGCCTGGATTCTCCATTCACTTTGATGTTGACTTGCAAGAGTTAGGCCAGCTATTTTAGGATGGGTTTTTCAATTGAATTGGGCAAGGAGTGCTCCAACCTAGGCCCGAAAGGCCTCCCTTCCAAGCTCCACAATCCTCTAGTATTCCCTTTCCCCCTCATGTCTCATTGCAACCCGAGGTTCTAAAAAATGACAGATGGCAAGAGATTGTCCATTCAACAGTCACCCAACATCGTGGCTGGCCCAATTTTTCTTTACGAGCTCCCCCACCTATCAATTAGATTGTCCAAGCTGCCCCTGTCCACTCACCAATTCATTCCTCCCATGCTAGCAAAAGGTTGAAAACCGAGGCCCACCATGCCACTTAAAAAGGAAAAGCCACTGCTGCCCCTTCCTCACCCTCCAATGGCTTTGATAAATCTGTGTCCTCCTGGATGCATTTGAGGGACGATTGTTCTCATGTGATCAACGAGATTAGGCCTAAAGGCTCTACACAACCAAAGGAAAATTCGGAGAGATCAAAAGGTGACAACAACACCAAGGGGAAGATTGCATCTAAGAGTGGAAAATATGGATTTTAAGTTTTATTTTATTTATTGTTGATGACAGTTGACTTCAAAAGTTTTGGACAACATGCTTTTTTTGGATATATGAGTACTATATTTTTGAAAATAATTTCAAATATCAATGAGATAAATTGCTAAACATGAATGTGATGATGGGAGTCACAAGGAGGGATGTTTTTGTTTAATTAACTAGTTATGTTATGATTGTTAAGAGCTAAAGGGGAGTCACAAGGGGTCCCACCTACTAATTATTATTTATTTAAAACCCTTATTATGATTTATTATTTACCCCCCTAACTAAAAAGTTGGTTGAGTTTTTAGTTAACTTAACTAATGAAGTAGTTCAACTACTTTAACCAATTCTAATTTGCTTAAGGGCAGAAGGAAAGGGAGGAACAAGAGGAGAATAGAAGGAGAAGCATACTAAGGTTTGATCTTTGAGTTTTTGTTGAGATAGTTTAGTTTTCATTCATTTCTTAATTTATCACAAGCCTAATTCTTTTTTATGATAGAAGGGTCTTATTGTAGACAACAAGATTCAAGGTTGAATTACATCATTCAGACACTTGTTTTTCAGAGGTGTTGATCTATCTTTGATAGTCTGTGTAGACTTGTCTGTTTGTGAATTAGTTTTCATGAATGACAAAGGCTATTGTGTAGAGTCAAGTGGGAAACAATCTGTGGCAAGCTGATCTAGCTTTTAGAGTTCAGTTTTTTATTTTCTGTCAGAGGTCCTTTTGTATGTTTCATCGGGGACGTCTAAGTTTGACTTTGGTCCAAAACTTCTTCACAAAATTTTGTAAAGAGAATGACTCTTTGGTGAATTGGAATGAAATAAAGGATTTCTTCATGTCTCATCTGTCTTGATTATCGACTTGGTGTCTTTACTTCTATATCTATATTTATTTCAACATATGTTATGTTCAGAAAAACACATAAATAATGAATTTTTCAGCAAGCTTTTATTTACAAAAACCAGCCTAAGAACTTGTAATCAATACTTGTGAGTTAGGAATTTAATTTTGATGGCTATAAACATAGGGTGATATTCCCATCTATTTTTATTTAGCCAAGAAGAATCTAAAAATGCTCTAGTAAGATCATTTCATATCTTTTCCTCAACACCCCTATCTTCATACATCGATTCTTTCTCTTCACATATTTTTGTCCTCGTGTTTCTATTGATTAATTGGGTTGTTTGTCATTCATTTTAACCTTTGAAGCAATTATGGTTGTCCCAAGAGTATGGTTAAGGGAATTAATTTTGATTGATGTATAATGGTACGAAGATTAATTTATTTACAGGTAAAATTATTCTAGATGGATAGTACATGTCATGCCATTTCCGGTGATATGTGGAATGCCAAATAAATCCTCACGTTTAGAGACTTATGGCCTTATGAAGTTGGAGAAACCTCATGAGTTATCTAGAAAGTCAAAGAAGTCAAATTATTCTAGAAGCTCCTAGAAAAAGTTGACTAGTCAAGTGGGTAAAACTAGGAGTTAATCATGGGTTAAGTTGTTTCAATTAGAAAATAATTAAAAATAATTTAGTTGCAACTAAAAGTGGAGAAATAACTATTTGTATCAAATTGGGTTAGAAGTGGACAAGTGGTTCGAGGTGGTTTAGCCCTAAAAGAAGGAAATTGGGTTAAGTTGGTTAGAAGGTAACCCCTTGAGGAAGTTACATGGAAATATAAATAAGAGAGCAAGGCTCTCCTATTAGAACCTATTGAGCACATTGAATATCTATTATTGTGTAAGGTTTATTGTAGGTACTCATTGATACATCTGAATTTATGCAAGTCTGAGGTAGCATGAAGGGTTGACGACGAAAGTTTCATAATTGAAGAAAATACTGAAAAAACCCTAGTTTTTGAGGTGTACCTGAGCTACAGTGGAATAGATCATGTACATACGCAGGTTAAAGGAGAAAAGAGTGCGTGCATATGCATGCTAAAGAATGAAAATTTGCGTACAGTTGGGAAAATACACGAAAAATTGAGAACATGAAGATAATGTGTCTCTAGAGTCTGAAAGCAAGCTCCGAGAGAGGTCTATAGTGACCAGGAACAATAGATCTATCTACAGGTTCAAAAGGTATGTATTATTTCTATATGTAGTTGGATATTGTTGTCTACATGAGATATGGTCATGGGGGTTTGAGGATTTGTGATTTTCCTTAGAAAGGTTATTGGTTGCATTACACTTACTGTATAAGTTAGATCTACAGAAATACAATGCTCGTATAATTAATATCTTTCATTAGTACATCTTGTTGGTGTTGAGGCATATATTGTATTTCTTGGAATATGGTTAAGTGTTTTTGGGGTACATGGTTGAGATATTTTATTTGTGAAATGGTTGATGTATTGAGAAGTTGAGAAGTTGTATATTAGTAAGGGCTTGATGTCTATTCCATGTGAGGGTTATTATTCTTGTTCATGATTATACACTCTTGTATGGCACATCACTAGAGAGATATAGATGCACTTGGTTAAGGGACATGTATGAGGATGTATTCATAGGGCATAACTACAGTATGGACACAGTGACAAGTTGAAGGTTGATGTGATAGAGTTCGCAAAGGGTCAAATTTTTTCAAGAAAGAGAAAACCCTGTTTTTCAGAAGGCCTACGTAGGAATCAATATAGACAGTTTGCGTACATGCACATGATACACTACGTACACAAGAAGAAGCACAAACATGTCGCATACATGTTGGGTTTTTGTTGGTACAAGAAGGTTATAGGTACAGGAAGGTTATAGGTACAGGTTGATCACAGGTCTTTTGTATAGGTTGGTTATAGGTTGTTGGCATATATTGGTACAGGTTTATAGTGGTATATCTCACAGTGATAGTGTGGCAATGGTTTCATCATTTCACTTATATTTCAGGCCTTCAAGATGGGGCAAGGATATGTGGTTGTAGCCACCTTCCGGTTGTAGCCAAAGAACATAGTGGGTTGTAGCCTCCTTTTGGTTGTAGCCTCCTTTTGGTTGTAGCCAGAGAATTGGGGAGTTCAAGATTCCCTCATGTTGTAGCCTGAAAATATAGGGGGTCAGATCCTCCTTCCAGTTACAGCTGGAGAAAAAAGGAAGTTGGTTCTTCTAATGAATGTAATTCTTAAAGAAATATAAGAAAAATCATTATGTGGTTTTCTCTCGCATTGGGTTTCAACATAAAATACTGGTGTACTGTGCATGTGTATGATTTCTCATTGTTTATGGTTTATTTACTCTACACTTATTGGATGATAAAGTTACATTGATCATAAATATAAATAACACTTACATATTGTGGTTAAAATGATAAAAAAATATATATTAGTGATTCACCCCCCTCTTAGTAATCCAATAATTGGTATCAGAGAAGGTTCCTTCAGAAATCATTTTAACCACTGAAAGGTAGATCATGGAGAGAAAAAGTATGTATAAAAATGGAATACCACAGTTTGATGGATAGAAGTATGCATTCTGGAGCATAAGGATGAAAACATATGTACAAGCACATGTATTTGGGGTTTGAAAATCAGTTATAGATGGATATAAAGAACCAACAATTCCACCAACAAATGATAGTGGAAGGAAACTCAGTCTAAACAATTAAAATTCCAAAAATGCACTTTTAAATGGTCTTTTTGATTCAGTGTATGGAAAATTTATTCATTTTATCTCTTCAAAAAAGATTTGGAAAAAAATTCAAAATATTTATGAAGGAGATGAAAAATTCAAGGTAACAAAAGCTTCAAAGTTACAAAGGTTAATTTGAACAGTTGAAAATTAAAGAAGATGAGAATATTGCAACTTATTTTTTACGAGTTGATGAAACAGTGAATGCAATTAGAGGATTGGGAGAAGAAGTTGATGAATCTATAATTGTTCAAAAGGTACTAAGTTGTCTTCCAATGATATTTGATCCTAGGGTCTCAGCACTAGAAGAAAGAACATATTTGGATTCAATAATCATGGATGAACTACATGGAATTTTCACATCCTATGGAATGAGAACAAAATAGGAGAATCCATGTATAAAAGAATAATCATTCAAATAATACAAGAAGTCAAAGAAAAAGGGAAAGCGAAAGGAAAAAGAAGATATCAACAACAATGAAATATCGGAAGATGATGAAGAAGTAGCCAACTTCGTTAGAAGACTAATAAAGGGAACCAACGACAGATATAGAGGTAATCATCCAATGCTTTGTTTTAATTGTGATGGTATTGGTCATTGTGATAAAAAAATGTCCACATAATAAAAAGAAAATAAATTAAGAAGATGATTCAAATAGAAAAAAAACATATAAAGGCAAACGAACCAAAATCAAAGTCTTCAAGAAAATTTTATGCACTAAAGAAGACAACTCCTCATCAGACGAAGATGAAGTCAGTGAAAGTGAGACATAAAGAGTTATATTCATGGAAATAGAAAAATTTGATAAAGAATCCACAAAAGAATAATATGAAGAGGAAGAAGTTGACTACAAAGAAGAATTGTTGAGTGCCATAGATGTTATAAAAAGGGAAAAGAAGAAAAACAAATCACTATAGGCATAACTAAAAAGAAAAGAGGAAACAAAAAATTCCAACTTTGAAGAATTGGAGCAAATGATATCTAATTTAAAAATTCAAGTTGAATAAGACAAAAGAATCAAGGAAGCACTTAAATAAAAGTTGGAAGAAAATGATAGGATCATTGGAAATTTTGAAGCATATATTGTCACATTGAGAAAATACCTTCAACAAAAAAACATGCAGAATAGCTCAAAGGTTTTGGATGACATTATCCACAATCATATGCCACATCATGACGAGTATGGTATAGGATAAAATTAGACAGAAAGAGCTTCAATCTCCAAAACTATAGATCAAGAAACACAACCAAGAAGCTATGTAGAGACAGTCAGAGGAGACAAGAAGTTTTATAGGGAAGATCACATGGACACTCCTCCACCTAGAAGATTTAGATTTCAAAATCAACAACAGTCATAAACAAGCATGCCTCAATAAGAAGAAGGATTCAGAAGAGTAAATCCTTTCAGAATACCTTCAAATCCTAGGTATCAAACTATACATATTTTTTATGTTATGCATGTAATAATTTTGGACATAAAGTTGTAAATTGCAAAGACAATAGGAGGGACAAAAACAACTTTGAAAGTCATGCACAAAATGGTTATCCAGGAATGCCTAGTGAAACACAGAGAAGAAGCTACAATAGGTTTGAATCATTGAGAACCGAAGTTGAATGCTACAAGTGAAACAATTTTGGACACATGGCCAAAGATTGTAGAATGATAGTCCCTCCTAGAAAATCACAATAACAACATTCATAGATAAGAACCTCAATAGAGAATATGGATAAGAAAGAATAATCAGTTTAACAATGAAGAATGAACACTCGCTCTACAAGCTAAACACAAGAAACGTGGTTGGTATGTTGACAATGGTTGTTCAAAGCACATGACAGGTGATGAATACAAGTTTCTAACATTGAGAAAGGAAATATATGGATCAATATCCTTCGGAAATGATGACTCAACTAGAATCATTGGAAAGGGCACAATCATAATTGGAAACAAAAATACCAAGGATTAAAATGTTCTACTAGTGGAAGATATGAAACATAATCTTCTAAGTGTAAGTCAAATGTGTGACCATGGTCACAAACTTATGTTCGATTCACATAAGTGTGAGATAAGAAAAGCAGGTTCAGGAAAAAATGATTGCAACAACTGTAAGAAGTTCAAGCAACATATATGTACTAAGTTAAATTGGAAATGAAAGTGTTGTCTAGGAAATGAAGATGAAGTTTGGGTATGGCACATAAGAATGGGTCACATAAAATTCGATAACCTCGTCAAAGTCAGAAAAAAGGAAGCAGTTAGAGAAATGCCCTAGATCATGAAGCTAACAAACACATTATGCAAGCATTGTCAACAAGGAAAACTAAAAAAGACCAAGTTCAAATCAAAGGAATACTTCACAACAAGACCACTGGAAATTATGCATAATGATCTAGTTGGACCAACTAGAACAAAGGGTTTAAAAGGTGAGCAATACTTTATGTTATTGGTTGATGATTATAAAAGAATGATTGCAGTTTGTTTTCTCAGAAATAAATCAGAAGCATTTGAAAACTTCAAGGTATACAAGTAAATGGTTGAAAATGACATGGATTCAAAAATCAAATGTTTGAAATCAGACAATGGAGGAGAGTTTACTTCAAAGGAATTTATGGGTTTTTGTAGCAATCATGGAATAAAAAGGAAATTCTTCGTTGCTAGGACAATGTTACTGGATTCTAAGCTGACAGATTTTTTTTGGACACATGCATTTTTTTTGGACACATGCATGTTAATGGATTCTAAGTTGACAGATTCAAAACAGAGTAATTCTTAGAAAAAACAGTGACACAACTCCCTACAAGCTACGGAAAGGAAGACCAACAAATGTGAAGCACTTCATAGTTTTCGGAAGAAAATGTTACATCAAAAGAGAAGATGGTATAATGGAAAAGTTTGATTCTTTTGTGGACAAATGCATACTTGTTGGTTACTCAAGTACAAGGAAATCATACATGTGTTACAATATAAGGATCAATAAATTTGTGGAAAACATCAATGTAATGGTTGATGAATCAGGTGGATGAAAATTAAAGGAAGAAGAAAAGGAGTCAATGGAACATGTTTACGAAGAAAAAGAAAAGGATGAAGAAGAAAAAGAAGGGGAAGATGAAGAATATCATATAGAATTAGAAGAGAAAGTAAAACAAGTATCTCAAAAGACACCTAGCAAACAAATACAGAAAAATCATCCCTCAGATTAGATTATCGGGAAAAAAAATGCAGGAATTGAGACTATAAGAAGAATTTGTTCACTAGAACAACTGCACCTAGCACTCTTATCCTCAATTGAACCAAACAGTTTTGAAGAAGCTAGAAAGGATGAATTATGGAAAAATGCCATGAATGAAGAGTTGGATCAAATAGAGAAGAATTACACTTGGGAATTAGTTCCAAGACCAAGGTACAAGAATGTGATCAAAACAAAGTGTGTCTTCAGAAATAAATTGAATGAATATGGATAGGTTACCAGGAACAAAACTATATTGGTATGTAAAAGATACACATAGGTTGAAGGTATCGACTTTGAAGAGATGTTTTCCTCAATTTCCAGAATGAAAGAAATCATGTTGATCCTAGCTTATGCATGATTCAAGAATATTAAAGTGTATTAGATGGATGTAAAATTAACCTTTCTGAATGGGGAACTTGAAGAAGTCTATATTGAGAAACCAGAAGGATTTCATTTGTCATTGAACGAATATTATGTGTGAAGGTTGAAGAAGGACTTGTATGGTCTAAAATAGGCTCCCAGAGCATGGTACTCTAGACTGGAAAGATATCTACAATAGGTAGTGTTCATAAAAGGAAATGCAGACAACAACCTCTACATCAAGGTAACTCAAGATAGTCTTTTGTTAATTGAAGTTTATGTTGATGATATTATTTTTGGAAGTGATAATGATAGGTTAAGCCATAAATTTGCAAATGAAATGCAGAATGAATTTGAAATGTCATTACTTGGATAACTATCCTTCCTTCTAGGTCTTCAGATATGTCAAAGAAACCAAGGCATTTTTATCTCTCAAAATAAGTATATCAGAGAAATTCTAAAGAGATTCAGAATGGAAGATTGCAAACCAGTTGCAAGTTAAGTAAATATGATTATTCGAAGTCTAAATATGAGAGACAATATAGGTCAATGATTGGTATATTACTTTATGTGACATTATCCAGACCAGATGTAATGCAGGAAGTTGGACATGTGGCACGATTTCAAGTAGCACTGAAGGAATCACATGTTCTAGTAGTGTAGATGATATTCAAATATCTCAAGGGTACAAAAGATTTTGTATTATGGTATCCAATAGGAAATGATTTATCACTTATTTCCTACACATATGCAGATTGGGCAGGTTGCATTGATGACCGAAGAAGCATAAGTGGAGAATCATTCTACTTGGGTGAGTGTTTGGTATCTTGGCTAAGAAAGAAACATTCATCAATATCATTGTCTACAGCTGAATCAGAGTTTATTACATCAACAACATGTTGTACATAGGTTCTATGGATGAAACAAACTATGATAGATATACATGTTGAGTATGATGATCCCATTCCAATATATTGTGATAATACAAGCGTCATTAGTATCTCAAAGAATCAAACGATGCACTCTAAGAAAAAGCACATTCCAATCAAGTATCACTTTCTACGGGAACAGGTTGTAGAGAAGAACATCAGAGTTGAATATGTGGAAACAAAAGAACAGGTTGCATATATCTTTACAAAACCACTTCCAAGGGAAGACTTTGAGTATCTTCGCCAGATACTTAGAGTAGTTTCTACTCCAAAATGAATGATTTTGAACGATTATCTTATATGTCTTAGATTTACACGAGGAAGCACCATAAAGATGATAGTTTGGGTTGGGGGAGAAGTTTCAAGAAGAGTTCATTCCGGAAGAGCAACCCAAAGGACAGTTCAGTTAGGGGGAACAACCCTGGATGAAAGTTACCTTTTCCATTGATGTCAAAGGAGGAGAGATTCATCAGATGCATGATAAAGAGTTAGATGATTGGAGAGAGAGCACTGAGGCAGCTTAGAGAGAGAGAACAGAGGCATGTTTCCAAGGGGAGCGATGGTCACAAGGGGAGCATGAGTGATATGAATTCAATCTTGCATCAAAGTGTTGCCATCAATGTCAAAGGCGGAGATTTTTTATTAATTGGGTTTGTTTTCATTGATGTGAACCCTTGAATCAAGTCTAGTAGAAAATTGTGGTAGTCCCAACAATATGGTTAAGGGACTTCAATTTGATTGATGTATAATGGTATTAAGATTAATTTATTTGCAGGTAAAACTATTCTATATGGATATTACATGTCATGCCATTTCTGGTGATATGTGGAACGCCACATAACTCCTCACGATTAGAGAGTTATGGCCTTGTGAAGTTGGAGAACCCTCATGAGTTATCTAGAAAGTCAAAGAAGTCAAATTATTCTAGAAGCTCCTAGAAAAGTTGACTAGTCAAGTGGGTGAAACTAGGAGTTAATCATGGGTTAAGTTGTTGCAATTAAAAAATAATTAAAAATAATTTAGTTGCAACTAAAAGTGGAGAATTTACTATTTGTAGCAAAGTGGGTTAGCACTAAAAGAAGGAAATTGGGTTAAGTTTGTTAGAAGGTATCCCCTTGAGGAAGCTACATGGAAGTATAAATAAGAGAGAAAGGCTCTCCTATTAGCACCTATTGAGCACATTGAATATATATTATTGTGTAAGGTTTAATTTAGGTACTCATTGATACATATGAAGTTACACAAGTATGAGGTAGCACAAAGGGTTGACGAAGAAAGTTTCAGAATTGAAAAACTACTGAAAAAGTCCTATTTTTCGAGCTTTACGTGGGATACCATGGAACATAGCACATACATACACATGCTGAAGGAGAACAGAGCACGTACATATGCATTTTGAAGAAGGGAAAATCACGTACAGTTGGGAAAATCCATGAAAACTTGAGAATATGAAGATGCCAGGTCTCTAGTGTCTGAAAGCAAGCTCTGAGAAAGGTCTACAGTGATCAAGAGAAATATATCTATCTACAGGTTCAAAAGGTATGTATTATTTCTATGTGTAGTTGGATATTGTTGTCTACATGAGATATGGTCATGGGGGTTTGAGGATTTCCCTTAGAAAGGTTATTGGTTGCATGGCACTTACTGTATAAGTCAAATCTACATAAATATAGTGATGGTATAATTAATATCTTTCATTGGTACATCTTGTTGGTGTTGAGGCATATCTTGTATTTCTTSRCATATGGTTAATGGTTTTTGTGGTACATGGTTGAGWGCRTGTATTTTTGAAGTGGTTGATGTATTGAGAGGTTGTATATCATTAAGGGCTTGATGTCTAGTCCATGTGAGGGTTATTATGCTTGTTCATGATTATACACACTTGTATGGAACATGACTAGAGAGATATAGATGCACTTGGTTAAGGGATATGTATGAGGATGTATGCATAGGGAACATATACAGTCTGGATAGAGTGCAAAGTTGAAGGTTGATGTGATAGAGGAAGCAAAGGGTCAGATTTTTTCAAGAAAGAGAAAACCCTATTTTTTAGAAGGCGTACATAGGCTGCAGTATAGAAAGTCGCGTACCTATGTAGGCTGCACTACAGATACGTCTCGTACATATGTGACTGCAACACAAACAAGTCATGTACCTATTGGGTTTTTGTTGGTACATGAAGGTTATAGGTACAGCTTGATCACAGGTCTTCAGTACAAGTTGGTTACAGGTTGTTGGCATAGATTGGTACAAGTTTACAGTGGTATATCTCATAGTCCTAGTGTGGCAGTGGTTTCATCATTTTGCTTATATGTCATAGCAGCAAGATGGGGAAAGGATAGGTGGTTGTATCCACCTTCTGATTGTAGTTGGAGAACATAGGGGTTTGTAGCTTCCTTCTGGTTGTATCCATAGAATTGGGGAGTTGGAGCTTCCCTCAGGTTGTAGCCTAAAAATATAGGGGGTCGAAGCCTCCTTCCAGTTGCAGTTGGAGAACAAAGGAAGTTGGTGCTTCCAATGAATGTAATTCTTAAAGACATATAAGAAAAAACATTTCGTGGTTTTCTCCCGCATTGGGTTTCCACGTAAAAATATTGGTGTACTATGCATGTGTGTGATTTTTCATTGTTTATGATTTATTTACTCGACACTTAATGGTTGATAATATTACATTGATCATAAAGATAAATAACACTTACATACTATGGTTAAAAGGACTAAAAATCTATATTAGTCATTCACCCCCCTCTCAATAATCCAACAGTTTCTTTCCACATTCCTATTCTCTTTTGATAGAAAAGAGTGACTCCCCATGAATGTTTACCTTCTTTGAACAATGATTTTCTAACTTCATACACTTGAATCTTACTCTTCTAATCTTTCTCTTTTTGAAATCATGGGAAAAAAGGATAACTCCCCCTATCGATATGTCTCCCCCTGTCTACATGCTACTGATCTTCATTTTTGGTCTCTTTCTTTGATGAGTTATTTTCCCTTGATTTCTATGCAAGATGTAGAACAATATGGGACTTCTTATGCATGATTCCTTTCCCCTCTTCCGATGCTACTTATTTTCCATTGGTGCTTGTCTCCAAGATGGAGGGATCAAAACAATAGAGGAATCTTCCCTAAAGCAGAGTAATCTTCCTCTTCATTTGTAAACTCATCATCTCTCTGAACTCTGACTTCTTCCTTTTTGCATGTAGATTCATTATGATCTTGCACAACAATTATTGAGAGTACACTCTCTTAGGTTTGTTCTTTATTCACCTGCTATTCTTTTCTTTCTATCATTGCTGCAAATACTGTGATCTTTGGGACATGTTATTTATTCACACGTTCTTCTTGTTTTCCATTTATTCTCCAAACCTTCCTATATATGACATCTTCCTTTTTTCCTGTATATTTTTCTTGATATTGTACTATTTCCAATCCTGAGAGTATGACTTATGGGTTCCCTTCACTCATCTTCTCTTCTTTTACCCATTCTTGTTTTGTTTTCCTAACTTTCTTATATATGATATCAATGTTCTCTTTCATAGAGGTATCCATCATGCGTCTAAAATCATGATCTATGTGACCATGATTGTGGAATTTGTAACAATCAATGTTATGTGGATCCACATAAGCATTTCTTGCTTGAACATTTTTTCATTAAGCCCTATAATCTACAAATTTATGTCTAAAGTTAGTACAATTAAAACAATGAGCATAAAATAAATTTACATGAATAGGAGTGAATGATCTTCTTTGTGGTATAGTCCTTCTCAATTCCTGCCTTTGTTGATCATGATATTTTCTTCTGTTGATACCTTCATCATGATTGAATATTATTTTCTATTTGAATGTGGAAGGTCGTGTTGAATATGTATCTCTATTATACTCATTCTTCTTTGATTATTGCTGACCATGATTCCTTCCTTTGAGTATTTATGTATAACTCTTACCTTTTTCTTCATTCTTCCTTTCTGACAACCTGGAGTGATTCTCTTCAAATTTCTTTACTAATGATGTGGATGTTTCTTTCTCTTCATCATTCTTGTTGAGCTTGATGATTTTAACTCTTAATGTGGCAACTTCTTCTTCAAGATTCTCAACCTATTCTTCTTTCTTCATCATCTGAATCTTCATGACTTCTTATACTCTCTTTGCTTCTTCAAGTTGGACCTTCAAAGTGATGATTTCCTTTTCAAGTCTTCTTTCTTCTTGACTAAATTATGCTTCAAGTTTGTTAAATTCCTATGATATTTCCTTGAGATTATCTATCAAAATATTCTCTCTCTTCTTTGCTTCCTTTCTTTGTGTTGCTATATTGGCTTTCAAACATTGATTTTCTTCCATCTAACTTTTGTAAGTTTCTTCAATTCTTCTGGATTCTTCCAGATGATCTTTTAGATTCATGATGACCTAGTGGGCTTCTTTAGAACTTTCTTGAGAATTCTTCTTAACTAATTGTTCCTCAAGAGACTTGTTTTTCTTCATTTCTTTAATCAATTCATCTAAAGAACTGATTAATTCTACTTCAATATCTACTATGCCTTCTTCACAATCTTCTTGTTCTGAATCTGTATGACATGATGGGAATATTTCTTCTAGTTATGTTCTTTCATCTTCTTTAACATTCTCTGGCTTTGTGATGGGAGACTTCTCACAGTGGAGATTATTTATCTTGTCCCAAATTTCTTTAGTTGATGAACATTTTACAACCTTATCTCTTACTGAATCACATAATCCATCCCAGATGAAATCCATTGCTATTTTTTTGTTTCTTTTCAATTCCTTCTTGGTTGCGGTATTTGGTTTCTTTTTAGCGGTGTATCCTATAACAACTGATTTCCAAACATCATACCCCTATGCCCGTAAAAATGTTATCATATCGATACTCCACATTTCAAATCTCTGACCATTTTAACCATCAAACTGTGGTACTCCAAACATAGTGTACTCCATGATCTTCCTTCCAGTGGTTAAACTGTTTCCTGAAGGAACTAGATTTTATTCCAATTTTTGGAATAATGAGAGGGGGGGTGAATCAGTATGAGCACTTTTACTACTTTTATCCAAAATATATAAACTTCAATTTTATCAACAATATATCATCAATGTATCATATATGATTACATTCAATATATCATGCGAATATAAACATAAGTAGCATCACATCATCAACATCACATCAAATACACAACACACCCGAATTTATGTGAAAACCCAAATGGGAGAAAGCCACATAATTATTTCTTATATATTGTTACAAGTGCATTCATTAGAAGAACCAACTTCCCAATTATCCAGCTAAAGCTGGAAGGAGGTTATGACCCATTATTTAAAGGCTCTAACATGAAGGTAGCTACAACTCCCTAATTTCTCTGGCTCTAACCAAAGGAGGCTACAACCCCTTGATTCTCAAGCTCCAACCTAAAGGAAGCTCCAACTCCCTGAGTTATTTTCCACCAACTAGAAGGAGGCTACAACCCCCTTTCCTTTCCCCATCCTACCACCCTAAAATATAAGTGTAGACCAAACGGTCACTACCACAATCACTGCCACTATCAATGTCACTGTCACTGCCATTTTCACTATCATTGTCGCTGTCACATCAATCTATAACCTGTCAACCTCTCACTGTATCCAACCTGTCGCTATCAACAACCTATCACTGTCACCAACCTATCACTATCATTGATACAAAACCATATCCCCGATCACCAAGAACACCTCTCAACCATATTCTCAAGCATCACCAAAACATGCCTCTACCAAGCATGTACCAAGATCACAAACATATCATCACAAGATATGTATCTCAACCATGTACCATACAATGTGCCAAACTTGTACCATACAATGTGCCAAACTTGTACCATACCATGTATCAATCATGTGTATCAACCATGTACATCAATACCTATGCCATGCCATGTACCATACCATGTCCCAACCATGTACATCAATCATGTAAATCAACACATGTACCAAACCGCACATCAAACCTATACCAAACCATCAACCATGCACCACACCAATTACATCAACCATGTACAATAAATCATATACCATGAGATGTGCCTCAACCATATAACATACACCATGTACCATAAGATATCAACAATGAAGTGCCTCAACCAAATACTAAAGTATGTACCAATATCACCGACATATTTGTCTAACCATGCACCATATCATCAACCATATACCTCAAACAACATGCCAATCATCCATCCAAGTAACAATAATATCAAGAGATGTATCTCATACATATGCTACCATATACCAAGTGTGTAGCTCAACCTTGTACCAACATTATAAAGATATGTCTCTAATAATAAACCATAACCATGGCATATACCAAACCAGATATCAAGATAGCCAAGAGTGTACTTCTAACAAGGTGTCATGTCATAACCAAGGTGTACCATGTGCAATCACTACCATGACATACCTCAAGAATGTACCATAACAAAATAAGCATAAGCCTCAAAACTAACACACAATCATACCTATGATCTTTTAGACACCCTACTGTATCATATAAAAAATTAGTAAACCAACCTGGGCATCAACAACTTGGTACAATCATCACTTCTCAACCTTTCACAAGCCTTTTCACAGATCCACGACTTGCTCCTTTACAACCCGCATATATCCACGCTTTCCTCCACTACACCCGAGTACATTCACGCCCTATTGAACTGTAACCCATAGATACCTCATAAACTGGGGTTACTCACATTTGCTGCAACTTTGAGACTCACCTTTAACCTTCCTTCACAACCTCAGACTTTCTACCTCAAATTCAACCTCATTTTTTCCTATAAAAGAATAAACCATATCACTTATTCACTTAGATATATTCAATAGAATGTGTGTGAATGTACTTATGAGAGACTCCTTGAAGTGTATTTATACTTTTGCTAAGTAACCTCTTTCCTTACTATAGGGGTTTCTTGTTACAACCACTTAACCCTTTCATTAAATACTTGTAACCAACTAGGGGATTCTTGACCATTACTTGAGGATTCTAAATTCACAAATCCATAACTCCTAAACCGTGAGGAACTACGTGGCATACCACATATCACCATAAATGGAATGAAAAGGACTATCCATCTATGAGTGAGTTACATGCATTCGCACTGTCCTTCATGTCCTTATTCCTAAAACAAATTTGGGTCCCATGACCAAACCCCTGGGGCTTTGTGTAGAATTCATCAAATGCACCCATCACACTTGTTGAAATCAATGACAACTAACCCACCATCAATATCGATCACAACTCTAGTGATCCGAAAATGATCTTTAAAAGACTTGGTTGAGTTTTAAGCATGTGTTAAATTACCATTCAAAAACTTAAATCAGGAAGGAGACTTTAATGAAAGAATGTTGCATCCATCATAAAGAATACAGAATAGAAAGTAAACATTAAGAGCAACAAACCATAACACCGACATTGTTAACGTAGTTCGACATAAGTTTTCCTACATCTTCAGGCCTTTGTCTTATTGGGGGAGGATTTCTTATTAATCTTCAATGCTGCAAAATTACATCAGAAGTATCTCAAATGGATTACAAACTAGTCTGGCAGTGTTCTTCTCAACCTCAAGAATCCAACACAACTGATAGCACTGAAAAAGGTTGAGCATAGCTCCCATAAATGGCCTCCAAAGTTTGCTTCCTCAATGGCTTCCCTGCATAAAAATGGCTTGATCTTCCAAACTCTTCAGCACTCTGTTGTTTCTAAACCTTTTTGGACTATCAAAAAACCTCTGATTTATATATATCTTGAGTTGGGAATCCTATCCCAACTTTCCCCCAATATCTAGCCTCAAAAAGGGCTCCAAATCCTCCAAAAAAGGTCAAAATCTACAATAGTTAGGCTTAAATCAATAAAAAAATCCAAACTATATGGTTAAAAACCCAAAATTCATCAAAAATGTGCATGCCCGATTTGATTCGGTCTCTTTTTCATATGGGAAGAGCCATATGGACGTGCACTAACACTGGCACCCTAGTCCTGCATCCCGGCTCCTGGTCTAGAACCCCTGGTCGCTTGAGAATTCCATGTGTCTAGGTGCCAATCCAAACAACCCCGCACTTTTCTCCTGGTCCTATGGGCCGGTATGTAACCATGGCCTGGACGGTCGGTCTAGCCCCCTGCTGACTAGGGTTTACCCCCAAATACCGCCATTCGTTAATTCAAAACAATAATATACCATATGTTGAACAAAGAACATTGGTAGCTCGGATGGCTAGGGCATTGTGGTTAGAGCTTTAGCATGCCCGGAGGTCATGGGTTCAACTCCAACAGAATCCCAATTTTTTTTTGACTCAGCCAACATTGGCCAAATCTAGGGTGCCACATGTTGGACACACCTACCACACTTAGAGTGGGGGGGGGTAAATGAGTGTGGGGATCTTTTTCCCAAAACTTCCCTCTTACACAAAAACTCCTTAGTTAACATTCAACATTTTCTCATTACTCATTGCTGTCATTTATAATCAGTTATATGT
>SNQJ01S0079295.1:19657-35952 GCA_010110895.2 Picea sitchensis | reverse complement strand
TGGACCTCTTAAGAAAGAGTTGATGATGAGAAAGTAAGTGTAAGACCTGATCCACATGGGTTACATGGGCATGCCAAGTTTTACTATAGATCAAGATGTCATAAAAAAAGATGAGGAAAAAATCATTTAGAAAGGGATAAAATGTGTGGTTGATGAGAGTATGGAAGGAATAAGGTTCATTTCAAAGGCCAGAGGGTATCAACAAGAACTCATAATGGCCTTGATGATTATGAAAATGAGTTTTGGGAATATATGCCTCCTTCATAAGAGTGATAGTTGGAATATAGATCATTTTCGATAAATAATTGAGTGGATTTTAGTTCATCCAAAAGATCATTAATGATTAAAATGGGGAACTTATCGTTTGATGGTAATTTTTTTTAGAATGTGAAAGTTACGACACATCTTCCAAGTGCCTTATTTTTTGAGAACCTAGGATGAATAAGGACTTTTAATAATGTTAATGAAACCAACAACTAGAAACTCGTAAATGATAATTTAAAATTCATTTTTTTGGGAAAATGGGTGGTGATAAGGGAATACATTAGGTGGCAAGCTACCTGGTATGAGTGGAATAGAATAATCATGCACACCGAGGGAGGGTGGTAGGCCTTGGGGGGTTTCAAACACTAATTGGTGTTTGGCCAAGACTAATTGCATGCTAATATGGATGGGTTGGCAAGGGGTCTCAAAGGATTGGTTTAGAAAGGGATAAAATGTGTGGTTGATGAGAGTATGGAAGGAATAAGGTTCATTTCAAAGGCCAGAGGGTATCAACAAGAACTCATAATGGCCTTGATGATTATGAAAATGAGTTTTGGGAACATATGCCTCCTTCATACAAGTGATAGTTGGAATATAGATAATTTTTGATAAATAATTGAGTGGCTTTTAGTTCATCCAAAATATCATTAATGATTAAAATGGGGAACTTATCGTTTGATGGTAATTTTTTTTAGAATGTGAAAGTTACGACACATCTTCCAAGTGCCTTATTTTTTGAGAACCTAGGATGAATAAGGACTTTTAATAATGTTAATGAAACCAACAACTAGAAACTCGTAAATGATAATTCTAAAACGCATTTTGGGGAAATGGGTGGTGATAAGGGAATAAATTGGGTGGGAAGATACCTAGTATGATTGGAATAGAATTATCATGCACACCACGAGAAGGAGGGCAGGGTCTTTGTGGCTCTCAAACACTAATTGCGTTTGGCCAAGACTAATCTGTAATGCTAATAAGGGATGGCCATAAGGGCCCCAAAGGATTGGATGCTGCGAATTGGGAAACAATGCTTGATGCTATTTTAGTAAGAAGTTTTACAATGAGCATGATGATATCTAGATAGCCATCAGAATTTCTTCCAAAAGTGTAGCCATGTGTTCTCATTGAAATTTTCAGATACCAAACTTGGGTGATGGGATCACCCTAATGTTCTGAACCATTCAACACTCCAAAACACCTGCCACAACTATCCATTTAATAAAAAATGGCTTTCTCAATGAATAAC
This sequence comes from Picea sitchensis, assembly GCA_010110895.2. Classification (NCBI taxonomy): domain Eukaryota; kingdom Viridiplantae; phylum Streptophyta; class Pinopsida; order Pinales; family Pinaceae; genus Picea; species Picea sitchensis. The sequence goes on along the minus strand of SNQJ01S0079295.1, from coordinate 34,439 downwards.
CACTCCATTTGACCCATTATGATTTCAAGCAATGGATCTACATTCTGTGGAACTCCATTAGCAATCATGATCTAGAATTTATTGACAAAAATGACATGGCAGGCATGTTCTTTATGTATACCAAATGATGAATAACAAAGTTATGAGCTATACTACTTCACACCAATATACCATTTGCTATCGCCTGATGTAGCCAATCAAATGGAGGGGTCGGGAGGAAGCCACTACCTGGCACAAGGATTAGGGCCCACACTTACCGGTTACAGGGTACAGTTCCACCAGGAGAGGAGGTCTCTCTCCATACTACTTTGAAATGCAAAATATAAAGATTTTTTCTCCTTTACATTTCATGTGGGCAGGGTCATTTCTACTACAATTGTAGAAAGACCTTAAGCTGGAGCCTCTTCATTTTTGATGATTTAATTTTGGATCTCGAGAGGAGGAGGGAGGAGGAGGGATTGGTGGACAAGGATGGTGAATAGAAGGATAGTTTTTAATTTAAGTATCTGAGCACCATCTGGGCTCTCTATTCTGAGAGGAGAATCAAGTAGTAGGGATAGAACCATTACATTCAGTATCCATCTCCATTAGACTAATAAATCATCTGAAGAAAGTACTACATCTCCTTCAGCAGGGAGTCAGTTGCTCAAATGCATATATGAAGTCTCATTTGTAAGGAGATTGTTTAAGCTTGGTCAATAATCCCAAATAATGAGTGTTTGGTTCAAAACATTCACAAATATTTGTTACAAATTGAGTCCAATATAACCCTTGTGGGAGGTTCTTATGTCATTGCCTCACCTGCTGATAAGCGTTTATTAACATATGACACCCATACAAAGTTTCTCATTAATTCATTATGATGCTGTAGAGGAAAAATGAATAATTATGACCTGCCAGGTTGCACCCATCAAATTGGTTTAAATCCACTTTTAGGGATGCCAATGTTTTATGAGGAGCTCAGAACATGACCAAACAGGTGAAAGACCATGGGATTTGGATGTAGATTGGAACTTCTCGTGAGATGATGTTCCTTGAATTGATTGTACATGGTCATGAGTTGGGCCAACTATTTTGGAATGGAATTTAGTTTGTTGAATTTGGCATTGACTGAAACAAAGTTTGTCGACTGTATATAGCTTGAAGCAACTCTCACACATAGTTCCTGGTCTTGGAGTCGATGAGAATGAGGACTCAATGGTGAGATTTGTGGTTTGGCATCCATAAGGATGGGGTCTAAGCAAAACAGGGTTACTCATGATATCAGAAGTGGTACTACGTAGATTTAAAATGGCTGTTTGGGACTATTGAGATAGTTGCTAGGTAATGGGGTGAGCTGTTCCACCAAAAAAAGGCTTATTAGAGAGGATAAATAAAGATGATCACAGGTTGCAGAGATCTACTAAGAGGATCCAAAGTAATTACAGACTGAATGTGCTGGATTTGAAATGATATATTTATCCTCCACTTACTATTCAATTCATGGTAAGAGTGAAGGTGATTAAATAATATCATCAACTTGAATCAGCCAATATGATCCGAGTTTTAATTACAGAAGGCATGTTCTAACTAGAGAATCAAAATTTGTACAAAGAAACATACATTACTATATATATATATTCAATTATATTGATGCGCTATAATTGTATACCATGAAAAAAACGCCGCCTCCTTTAACTGTGACCTCTTCTCATGATTCCTTGGCTAGTTTTCCTTTGCTACGCCTATTTCGGAGGAATCAGGATATAAGGTCCTGCCTATCGTCTGACAGTCTAGAGGTTCAAGCAATTGGTCGCTTTCCATAATGTTTGGGATTGGATTGAGAGAAGTTAAGGAGTCTCCAATCATTCTTTATAACGTTTCCTTTTCTTTAACCATCCATGGTCAGTCCATTGGTTCTGTCTCTTGTTTCGTCGATAGTTATCGTCTCCGGCTATTTTGGTTATCGAACGCTACATTCTAACTATCCAGGTGGAGCGATAGACTGATGATATGAACGATGTGATATAAAGGTGCATAAAATTTAGTGCACCAGTGAATTATTTGAAGTACAGGGATGGAATTTGGGAGTCAGAACCCTTCCATTCATTGAACCTACTTTGAAAAGAAACCCACGGGAACGGAATTCTGTAAAACATATCTGTCACATTACCTTTCCCTTTATATGATTACAATCATCCATTCATTTCTATCAATTTAAAATAAACTGATACAAAAAAAAAAAAAAGCAGAAAGGGCAGTACGCAATAAACTTGTATTCATTGTTATACTCTGCATGATCTCCATCGTTGCTTTATTCGATTTTGAAGGTCCCACAGAGATGGAAGAAGCTGAGCATACAGTCTAGACATGCAATTATTTATCAGTTCTACAACAATAAACCTTTGGTGGACGTTTCATTTCAGAACGGAACGTAGGTTTCATAATATCCATCATCGACTAAAAGATACATTATAATTCCTTAAACAGATATTGTTTTGCTAACTTTTATGTCATAACAGCATTGTATTGATATTGCAAATCCATTTTTCATTCAATCGTGTGGATAGCTTATTTTTAAGTCACTTCTCTAGTTATAGTCATTACTTTCATTTGTATTCTAAATAATATTGTAGCACTTTATGTTGGCATTATTATGATATTCCGATATATTGTAGGAAAAATGTTTTTTAAATAAAAGAGATAGCCATATTATATTATACTGGCTACAAAAATAACATTCAGAATGCCAAATTGCTCAAATACAATTAGTGCAACTAGACAATTGGCACCCTTTGGATGTCTAAGGTGCCGAAAACTCACCAAGAGGTAGAAACCAAGGGAATGTATAGTCTTATGATTAACTATTAAATCTAGAATTAAAATGAATCGATCTTGGAACTAAATATAAAAGAGTTAAAACTCGACAGAACGTAGAAAAGAGAACTCCAAGCCATGCAGCCATCTAAGAAGTACTATAAATAGCTTCCTGCTGATCTTCAAGTAGCAGTGTCTATCATTTTGAGCTCCAGATAGTATAAGGTTCCGTACATATCAAACATCTTTGCCCAAATCTATCCTACTAAGAGGAAAGCCATACAACATATCATGCTAAGTATGAGGTGCCACTGCAACCCGGGTCTCCATCCGCTTCTCGTCAAACACTAACCCAAATTGATCTGGAAAGTGGAAGAAGGTGGGGCCATGCCATGGTTCCTGATAACTGATAGGAGGTGCACAAAGACCTCCACCTTCGCTGCTGTGCCACTCTGTAATCCCTCCATAGCCCTCACTCTGCTATACCGGGATTCCATCCTCTCTCGACCTGCCCGTGTCTGGCCACTAATTCCATCCTCTGTTTGTCCTCCTTCCGGGTCCTCTCAAGCATCTCGATGATCATAGCTCTGAAAGCATGGCACCCTAAGACTTAAGGAGGAGTTCCTAACTCCTCCTCAATGAAGTAGATGTGGACCTCTTCCATCTTTGCCTCCATGGTGCTGGTGTCATGGTGAGTGGTTGGCTTATGTCTTTTAAGAGAACTTTGGTTTCTGAGGCTGTCATTCTCCTCGAATAGTAAAGAGGAAGAGGACTTTGAGGGACCGTGAAAGAAACCTTCCAAACAAGATTATTTTCCGGATTTGAAAGATAATTAATCAATTCCTTTAAAAATGTATACAATGCAATAAGACTCTTAGATAAACTATATGATTGAAAACATCGCTTTCGTTAAATCACATATTGTCCAGCTTTCTCTCATTTTGATAAATACAACTCCGGTAAAGGCAATCCCTATTCACATTTTCTGGTTTAATATTTTAACTTTAACTTATCATAATATAATAAAATGCACTACTAGGATTAAGAATCTGCAGGGCTGAGCATTGAGGCGATTAATTTGTGCTAGTTTGGACATTCTAAATTAAACTAACATGCAATTGTCATTCCTTATTCCACACTCATAAGAATTCTTTAATGTTCCATGGGCATCATTTCGTCAGCCGCTAAATTCAGAAGCTTTTGAAGTGACTAAACATCTTCAAATTGGTTCAAACTAGGGTTGTAACTTCTTCATTGATACATGATGTGCAAGCAAGCGCCTAGTCTCATCTAAATAATATCCTACAAAACACACCTATCCCTAAAAACTTGAATTTAACAATAACTCAACTCAGCATTTCTAGTAAGCCAAATGTAAAAGTACCTGTATGTCTACCGGTAATCACGCATTTCTTATCGTACAAGCGGTTCCACAAGATTATTTTATCTCTCTGCCCAATCATCTACTTCATTGTTTCGCTTTTGCTAAGATACTACGTATACTTCATTGAAAATGCATCCATTCTCGAGCAACAAAATCACCATTCTGGCCTACAGAAAATGCAGGATTATGCCAATTAATCGTACTGTGGAGCTCCTTTGTTCGAATCAATCTAACTATTCTAACCAAGCAAGGTAATTAATGTCTAACAAAATCCAAATACACTCGGGAGAAGCTATGTCCGAATTGAAAAATGAAAAACTAAATAACCATATTGCATATCTCTAAACCCTGGCTGCACCGGCCTGCTTAATACCCAACAACGCAAGATAATGATTCTCGAATGATCTGGCTGAGGAATAAATCAATATCGCATCAAATGATCCAATCATGTCACACTATGAGATGTCTTCCCAGGTATACCATTCGATAAACAAATGCCACATAAAATAACTAACCTATGAGCGCGGCCATTTTATGCAAGTTCTGCATTAAAATGAACTAAGTTCATACAAAGATAAACTAAATCTATTGCGTATGGAAATAACGGGCTTGTACCGGGTTTGGCGGGTCACAACTAAAATGCATAACGTCAGAGGTAACGCACAAAATGGTATTTCAAAACATTCCCATGTAAAATAATACTATGACCATTAATCCAAAAAGAATGCTCTAAATCAGATATAAAATTTAATATCAATTTATTTAACTGTAGATTCGTAAAAACATAGGGGTTCACGTATAATTTCATAAATCCAAATAACAAGAATAACGATATAAATAGAAACAAAGAGGGCCAGTAACTAGAGTAACCATAGTAACCAGAGTAACCTGCTCTCCTCGAGTGATCCTGCTTTTATAGCAAATTTTATTGTTCATGAAAACAAAGATGCGAGAAAACAAACGATCCCCCATCTGAGAATAGTCGTGGAATCCAGTTGAAATGTATTTCACATCTTCGTGAAATGTAGTGTCATGAAGTGTGAGCGATGGAGAATAATCGATCCAGTTTTATCATTGTGTCTTCGAGCACTTTTGTGGCGATGACTCCAGCTGGCCCGTGAATATTTCTATTTCTCATTCGAACCATAATGCATACCATCATGCTCAGATTTCGGACGGCTCCATTGGTACCTCCACAAGTGCGAGTTGGTACCTGCACTGGAATCCTGCGCCAAGAATAGCAATGGTTCCTACCCAAGTGATATTAGTCCTATTATCAATTTAAAGCATTAAGTGCATAAAAATAGCTTGAAAATCAAAGATACTCCTGTGACCCCTTTTGCATGGTAGAGGGTTGTTAAGTATGTCAAAATGAGGCCAAAAGGGTGGAAACATATATAAATGGAGGTGTGTAGTATATAATATAGGCAAGGAGCATGGTCAAAAACGGGGACCAACAATTATGATTTCATTGATGAAGTCTTTGCATGTCCTCAAGCAACAAAAATCAAAAACTTGGTAGCTATCACAGGGTTGCAGCAGCTGCAAACAAAGATCCGCAGAGTCTCCGCCTCTTCATAAATTCCTAATTTCCCTTCTTATGACCCCGCTGATTATGAGCATGCTTCTTGGCAATCAAACTCCGTTTGTTCCTATTGAACATCCCTGCCTCAGTTTTAGCTCCTTCACTCTGGCTGGGAGAGGTGGTCACTCCAGCTTAGGAGTTCAAGCTTCCGCTTACATACTTGTCCAATACCTTGCATCATGCAACTTTTCCCTTTGACCACGTTTGCCTCTCTAGCTTCACCATTGGCCTTGCATGGACCCATCTGGATGAGAGCTCGTGAAGTGGCTCTCAATTGTTTTCTCCCTGCCTGCCAGCCGGAGGGCCAGGACGCATGTGTGGGTAACCTCCTCCTGGACTCAGTGGTGGTGGAAAGCCATCATATTATGGTCTGAACTGAATTCAGAAGTAAACTGATCTGGGCTATGCTCACAAGTATCATCTGGATCAAAATTGAGTGAGTCCTACTGTTCATGGGTGAACTCATGTGGGCTTTATTCATAGGTGTTAGCTGGGCTAAGTTCGGGAGTGGGATCTTTTGGCATCTAAACAGAGGCACTGCAGCTGATACTTGGGGTGGACTCATTCCTGCATAACTTTCAGGAAGTGGCTCACTGATTGCCTCCTTCGTGGTTCCTTTCTGCTGGATGAGTCACGAGGAAAGTCCAGTCATCCGTGATGGCTCAGGGCCTCTGACCGCCTATATTCTTAATCTTCTGCGGGTAATGGTACCGAATAATATCCATCCTTGACAATTACACTTTTACATTCCTCCTTTCTGGTCCTTCTAGGGCTTTATCACCACTCTACTAGTCTTCCACACTGCATTATGTTCTCGTAGCTAGGGAGAACTTGGGGCCTGGCTGTCCTTCCAGGTGTGGGTGGGCTCTTCCCAGCCTGCAGATTGATTTTCTCGCTGCCAGCGGAATTGAGGTCTCGTGCCTGGGTCCCCACAGCAGCCGCTCCTATTTGCTTTTGACTTTCTTTATCTGGGGTTCGGCTGCTTGTGTGGGGAAACAGGCTTCACCTTCTTAGCTTTCGGTTGGGCACGAGCGAGGGTTTTTTGTAGTAAAGAGGTCCCAAGTCTCTTTTTCGCTAGTTTTTCGAGAAAGTGTGTGTAAGGATCAATATTTTAATTAACCTGGCGGAATAAACTCCCCGGAAACTCACGAACCTTTGGACTCTGTCGGCCATCCTTTCAAACTTTTAATAAGAAAAATGGTGTTCAATGGAGTACCTTCGAAGTGCAATAACAAATGGGCGAAGGGGAAATATATTAGTGTATCAATTCTCGTAGACGTTAAATAGCTACTGGAGGATGATTCAACATCATACCTATCAGGAGCCCAACAATCCGCGAATACCTTCTGGACTCAATCTGTGGTCCCAGATCGAGGTTTTGAAGAATCATGACATAGCTCCTTATCCACCGTCTCTTCATCACCTCTCGCCCCTGTGGTGGGTAATCAATCATCAGAATAAACTCTTCCAGACTTAGAACTCAAATCATTTCATCTTGGTATGGGTCTCAACAAATGCAACGCAAAATCGGAGTGCATGGATACTCTCAGATAACGAGCTGAACCTTTCGTAAATGGCTCCCACCTCCTTGCTTGAAATTTCTCGCTGTTCCTATATTCCGAGGGCTTCCAGTCATGATACTCGTCTGTAAGGCTGGCTACTAGCCTTCTTGCATAACACGGAAGCCCATCGGTGGCAGCCATAAGCCAGTGAGAGGTTTACGAGGGAACAAGAGCCATGATGTGAGAGAATGCTATGGTAATGGTGAAAGGGAACAAATGAATGAAAACGATAAGAGAAGTTTTGAATTGCTATGGAGAATAGGTAGGTGTCAATGCGATGGAGGTCGATGGGGGTAGATTTTCATGATAACCGAAGTCAAATCAAATAAGTCCCTAGAATAGATGTTCCATGATGCTACCTAAATGGTATGTAGATTAATTCCATTAGGTACAGTCAGGAATAATGAAACACTATGGAGGATTAGTGTACTCTTTAGTCTAAGGCCACATTGTTTATGCGATTAATATAATTAAATTGACATTTAACTTAACGCACTCAAGTTATATTACCTTTTACCCATTGTTATGCAAAGCCTATTTCGAAATTATCGCTTGAGGCTAAGTCCGACTTGAAGGGCATGCAACATTATAGCTATCTCGGCCTTTGATGTGACTCCGTGAACTGATGAATCCTCATACCAGTACTCACCGGGTACCAATGGGACATTCAAGAATCTGAGAGCATTACCTCTTCCTCCATCATATGCAAGTCTTACTCTGGAATCATCTTTGAAGTTTAAAAGTCCGATTTGAAAGCACGTGAAGTTGTAAATTTAATTCCCGGTCTTCCCGCCACCTCAGAATCGATAGCCCTGTATTGCATCATCAACACTCTGAAATATCTGTGTGGTCTACAATAGAATTTGAATTAAATAATACCATTTCAAAAAAAACTTCCCTGGGAGTACAAAGAGAATTTAGGGATGACTAACCCGCTTCTGTTCATGAGGAAAACTAAATGAAATCATGTCTTCAATCAACTGTAGTGCTTCACTCATGGTATAAGTCTGATTTGTGTGAATATATGATATGGAGTCGAACACAAACATAAAACATCGGATTACCAGCCATTAATAAATGCTGTTAACTGGCGTAGATGACTCAATTGTGATGTGTCAATGGGCCTCAAGGCACTCATACACACATCCTCCATTTTCCTTTTAATTTCTTGGGTACCACCACATGAGGTGAAACCCACTTCATCAATGTGAATTGGATAAATGAATCCAACATCTAGCAGTTTCTGTAATTCTTCTATTACAAAGTCTTTAGGATTGGATCTGTGTCTCAAAGCGGGTCATTTTATCGAGTTATCCTCGCTGGATGTAGATGTAGAAATGGTGTCAAAATGATTCCTTCATATCAGCTATGTATTCCCAATCAAACTTCACTGCTCTTTCAAAAAGTTTTATTACACTGTTGTTCCTACACCCAGTAATTAATTCAGAGTTGATGTATAGACATCTATCAGGGCTAAGTTCTACTGGAATGGTATATGGCCTTGAGTTTTCAGAAACAGTGAAAACCATGATGGTGAAAATGAAGAAAACAAATCACTTCGTTCCTAAAAATCCTCTCCCAAAATCTTAATCATATTGCAGGTAGGTCTGTGGGAATTCCACATTTTCTGTTACGTAGCGAAACCGGGCGAAATGTGTCATCTCTAATTCTTAGAAAATGGATTCTATCAATGAGATTAAGGGATCTCATCCTCATTCTCAAAATAAGGGCTCTTCAACCAACATAATTCTTCTTTAACAGGCCGGGCAGGTGGAAACGGTGTAAGTTTCTGTGAAGAAATTCTATTTGAAATGAACATGTCTCCATCGCGACATCCTATGAAAGCATTTGTTGTGGCCAGCCAGGGTCTCCTAGAATGATTGGATGGCCTTTTGTGGGATCCTTGAATGAATTATCATGGGGTCCAGGATAATTCCCATTTATTAAAGCCATATGATGTCATCAAGAATTCCAAGAAAGCCTATAGTGGTTCCTAATTCGCCTGGCACTGTAGATAGGCCATAAATTGATCTAATCTGTATTATTCCGAATCAGATTGTTGGTCATTACAGACACGGATGCACCTAGATCAACTAAAGCATTACCAATAGATACATTATTGATGGACACTGAAACTATTGGGTTTCTTGATTGCACATTTTTATTACTCTTAGGTGTTTCGTAGAAATATAATTGATGTACCGCCCCACTTGATGTACTGTAAGGATCTTTTGTTTTCGTTCCCTAGTTTCTTACCGCAGAAGTTCTTGATGGTTCTATGTATGATGGGAACATCTTAATTGTCTAAATAAGGGAATTAATAATACATATTTTAGTTCAGTCAGCAATGTCAAACTCAGATTGTAATTGGTTTCAACGATAAATCCTCCCTGCAGTGTTGCTGAGGCCTTGAGAGTAAACCCGAGGTTGCATTATGTCACATTCTGATTCCTTCCATCTGGAACAACATCCATGTATTTCAAAGTGATAACTATCCAGAGGCTCATCTTCATGTTCTTCAATGATTACCTTGGTGCTGTTTTTGTTTTAGGTTGATTTTTATTTAAGATCCTTCCAGATCTCTGTCAATTGTACTTCTTGTATAGAAATAGGTTTATGTTGTGTTGATAGCTATGGAATCAACATTGGCGGAGTGGTAGGTGGTCAGGGTCGGATTCGAATGTTGGAGCGGCGTAATGGTAGGACGGGTGGATTCCGGGAGATCACCGAGATTCTTGGTAGGAATGGGTAATGGAGGGAGTATAACCAGGCAGTAACCGCTGTAATGGAGGTGGAGTAAACCGCAGAATCACCAAGTCGGAGGGCATCGCATGCATGGATTCCCGGGCATCACGTTTGTTACGCTTGTTGATTATTCCCAAATCTTTTGATCCCCGGCACCAAGGGTTGACAGTGATATTGTGTGGAGGGCCAGCCTTTGGCCCATTCCATGGGTGTTGTTGTTGTTGAGAGGAAGGTGATAGTCGAAGATTGGGGTCATTCTTTGTATGCATTTGGTGATTCAGATTCCTAGGTCAGCTGGTTACTTCTTAGGTGCGATTGAGTCCCAAGAGCTTCCTTTAATATTGCCCGTAGGTCCGGTGGCGACGGATAAATTGCTTTTATGGATTTTCAAAGGTATATCGGCATACAAATGTTATCCAAGGGGCATTCTCATAAAGGATGTCTTTCTTTCTGTGATTTCGGGCAAAATATGTTTATATGGTGGTTTTCCTCTTCCGGCTCTCTTTAATCTCAAAGGTCTAACTGAGCCAACAATTGTTCCTAATAGCTATGTTTTAAAGTTGTCTAAAAGGCTTCCCAATTCGACTCTAGTAATCTGCCTGATGTGGATGCTCGGTATTTTGCTAACCGGTTCATTACACTCCCTTTGGGTACCTTTCCCTGACTTCTCGAGTAAGTTCTACGAGGTCTACAAATTGCTGCAAAGTTTTTCCAAATGTCTCCTGGCAAAATTCGTGAACTGAGTGTATCAATGTATTCTTCCAAACTCCTTTCAAGAAAAGGGTATTGACTGCTTCATCCTGGAGATAACTATATTTAGATTTCTGAAAGGTAAAGATAAATATTTCTAAGAAATACTCAAGGCTCTCTTCATCTTGTTGTTGCATTTTAAGAATATCATTTCGAGAATCCTTGAGTCTACAATAGTCCTGGTACTTATTTAAAATTCCTCATTTCTCTCATATCTTCCATTCCAATACCAGATTCTCCCAACCTACGAACTAACGTGAATGCTTAATCTTTCAGTGGTGGCAAGGAATACTCTGGCTTGTGTGTCTCGGAGATAGCGTTATAGTTCTCGTGATAGAATGTCAACTCTGAAAAAGAAAAGACAATTAGGTCTCACTTATTCTTCCTGTGAAGGCTGGCAGCGGTCGGACAAGTGGGATATTTTCTTTCATATGACATTCTTGGATTGTCCACAGGAAATCCAAAGGTGGTTTCTGGAGGTAACTCATTCTCTGCTTGTTACTCACCTTCATTTTCAATATGAAGTTCTCCATGTAGGTCTCTTCCTCTTTCTCCCATGTTAAAAGTATTACCAAGAATTGTATATACATTCCGATCTTTCTTTGGTGAGGGTGTGAAATCACACTTTTCTGGATTCTTTTTGTCAGATGTTTTATCTCCTATTGGTCTTTGAGGATCCTATGGCCTTCAATCCCACAGCTGAGGTTGTTGTCTGAGAAACTATAAAATTAGGGTTCCTTTAGAAGAGCTTGTATTTTCTCCGAATCAACTGTGTCATCTAGGGCTCTGAGTCACCGTTGCCTTGAGTTTGGTCAGATGTATGTGGTGCTCTGTTCCAGGACGGTTCTAATCGCTTCCCTTAATTCTGGCCTCTTAACTTCTTTCGGTTTCTTTGGCGGAGGTTTCTTCTTCTTTTGTGGTTCTATATTTTCCTAAATCTACTCTAGGATCTCTATTTCAAGAATATGCTAATAAAAAGAAAAGAAACTAAGATTGATTTTCAGATTACCTGTGATAACTTGATATGTCAGTTTTCAACCTTTTTGTTTCCACAACCGCCCATTTCTCAACTAACATACTCCAAAACCAAGCTTGGAAGTGTATCTTGAAACTAATCAAAATAACTATCTTCTCACTTTTAAATAATTTAACGGCTGCCAAAAATGTGTCAACAAGTAAATTGAAGGCTTTTAAGTGACTCAAACACTAAATTGTCAAACTGTGGTTGGTAAATCTCTGCTGAAATGATACATGATGTGCGGTGTGTTATCGAAGTCTCTATCTAAATGCTATCCTATATTGTTTCATACACCTATTCTCAAAACTTGAATTCTAATAACGAACTCAAAACTAAGCATTTCCTAGTAAGCTGCAACAGAAAAAATAAATTTTGTGTTCCAAATGTTATGATCAAGCTATTTTATTCAAAAGCGTATTCCATAAGATTATTTTTATCTTCTATGCCCAATCATCTACCATCATTGTTTCTGTCTAAGTTAATACAGAGTACTTTTGAAAATGCATTCATTCCGAGTAGCAAAAAATACCATTCTCATTTCATAGAAAATAGTATTATGCTACTTTAATCGTACCAGGAGCCTTTGTTCTAATCCCGAATTCAATCTATTCTAACTTGCAAGGTAACTAATGTCTAATGTGCCAAAGTGCATGCTAATTCCGAGTTATGTTCGAATTGAAAATGAAACTAAATAACCACATGCATAATCTAAACTTTAAGCGTGCATCGCCTTTAAGTGCTTTTCTATATCAACAACACCAAAGATAATGTCATGATCGAATGGTTCAGATGAGGAATAAATAAACACGATTCTAAAACATCCAAATCGATGTCACACTATGAGTCACGAGGTACTTATCATCATGATAAACAAAATAATATGCTAAAATAACTAAATCTATGATGCTGTTTATTCATACGTGTTCTAGCATTGAAAATGAACTAAGTCTATAAATGTAGATAAAACTTAAATCTATTGAAATGAATCGGCTTGCACCGTATTTACGCAAATTCCAAATTAAACGATACAATGCCCAGGTAATGACCGTGAGTCATTTAAACATTCTATGAAAACATTGTATGATCCATTAACCAAAAGAATGCCTAAATCACGATATCAAATGGACACCTATAACGACAACAATCTATATTCAAATATAGGTTCAATATAATTGCTAATTAATCCAAAGAATAATAACGTATAGCAAATAGCAATGAGTAATGAACTGTAGTAATCAGAGAATCGAGGTAACCCGCCTTCAGATGGATCCTTGCCTTTATAGGCAAATTTTATTGTCTGGTACAAATAAAAACAAGATGGAGAAAACAAACTATCCTGATCCGGCAGAATAGGGTCGTAAAATCAAGTAAACAAGATTTCGAGTATCTTCGGATACGAGTGTCACGGGCGTGAATGATGAAGGAATAATCGTCCAGGCCGCATCACATTGCGCCTTCGAGCACTCCTCAAGGTGGCAATGACTCACCATTCAGGACCCTTTCTATCTCCTCATTCAACCATAACGATACCATCAAGGCTGCCAAATTTCTGAATGGTCTACTTGGCAATTTTAATGCTACCGGGTAATTTGGCACTGCATCCGTTCAAAAATAAAGGGTACCTAACCTGCCGCATATATTATCCGGCTTATCAATGGAAGCATTACGTATAAAATAGCTTGAAGGCAAGATAATTTTAGATACCCTTCAATGGTAGGGAGATGTTAAGTATGCCAAAATGAGGTCAAAAGGGTGGTACCAACATATAAAATGGAGGTCTGTAGTATATAATATAGGCAAGGAGCATGGTCAAAAACGGGGACCAACAATCATCATTATTGAGGGTTTATTAATAATAACAATATGGGAAAAACAATAACACCTTACATTCAAGATTGTGATATCATTTGGTGAGGAAGCTTCATTTAGGGCTCTATAACCATATGTCACCAAAATTACAAACCGGTACCGCTTTAACCACTTTCTTATGTTCATTTGGGTTCTAATAAGGATCAAGGTCTGGATATAATAGAGTGGGACAATACTCCTCTATCCTGGTCCTGCATCAAGCCTCCGATAAACTCCTACAAACATTCTTATATTGAAAAACTCCTTCAATCCCATTATGAAATTATGGGCCTTGACATATTAGGAGTGGGATAATACCTCATCCTTGGTCTCATCAAGCTCGACAAACCTCACAAACATTCTTATATTGGAAGCCTCTTCAACTTCATTATGAAATTAAGTGGATTTATATAAGAAATTGCCAACCAAAATTGCCAACTAACTTTTATGTTCATTTAGGTTTTTAATTAGATGAGGCTCTCCCATGCCTTGAATATATCACAGTGCGACAATACCCTATCCTTCATCCCATCAAGCTCGACAAACTTCACCAAAATTCTTATGCTGAAGGCCTCTTCAACTTCATTGTGAAATTGAGTGGATTTGTATAAGAATACATTTGGAGAGTATCAAGAGAAAACCACTGGGATGTTGGTTGTTTGAACGGAGGAGAAAAGTGAAACTGGGGGGTTTCAAACACTAATTGGTGTTTGGCCAAGACTAATTGCTTGCTAATATGGATGGGTTGGAAAGGGGTCTCAAAGGATTGGATGACATGGAATTGGGAAACAATGCTTGGATGTCATTTTTAAAGAAGTTTTTCCATGCAATGTGACATGATGATATCTAGATAGCTTGTTGTAATTCCTTCAAAAGTGTAGTCATGTGTTTCCTATTAGAAATTTCCGTATAGCTCTCTCAAATCCATTGTGATGGGACCTAATGTTCTTAACCATTCAACACCCAAAACAATGTCACAACCACCCATTTCAATAAAAAACATGTGGGTTTTCAAGGAATAATCACCCATTTGAATCCACACATTTTCACAATGACTCCCACATTTCAGGGAACCTCCATTAGCAATCATGATC
>SNQJ01S0079293.1:4958-19425 GCA_010110895.2 Picea sitchensis | reverse complement strand
GGAAGCTGCTACTGCTGACAGGACAAGTCTGGTGGAGAAGAAGAAAGATGGGCCCTCAAGGGCCATGCTCAAGTCAATCCTGCTCTCGGTACTCCATGTCTAGGACCATGTGGGCCTCGAGACATGATCTCCTAGTTATCCCTGGATATCGAGGATAACAGGATCCATGCCCCCAGGTCCAAAACTAGGATTCACATTAGTCAGTGGAATAGAGGATGAGAGTTGCGACGTCCTTTTGGGCATACCAAAAGAAAATAGATTAGAGACCGAAGGTATTGACTGAGAATTATAACCTAGCATACCAAAAAGAGATTTGAAAGGGTTTGTTTCTATGGGTTGAGTAAAACCCACAGGTTGGGTAGTAATAGAGGCAAGGATCTATGGCACCCCAACCAGTAAGGTTGAAGGATTCGAAGGAATCTTGCTAATCACAGAAGATATAGGAGTCGAGGGACTCCCTGTGACGTTCAGGTTTGACTCAATACTCATAACTGGATTATCACAAGTTGCCTTTACCAATACCTCCAATATTTTGAAGGTATTCTCAGGCCCCTCTTGGGGGACACATACCTACTATAGTGAGGGAGGTCCCTTTTCAGCCACTATATCATGTTTGTGTGTATTGGCCTTTTTGCTTTATTTTGGTGTGCTCTTTGATTATTAGTTGGCCCTAGGATTTGGTTTTATATCTTGAATCTTGAGTCATAGTGGAGCAATACCATCTTCCTCGCAGGTCTCGTCGTTTATTGAACTTACCACCACATATTGAGTCTTTACCGAAATTGCCTTCTACATGTACCACGTTTATTAATTTTACGCCTTTTAGAAGGAAACTTCGTTAAAGAATCAAGATGTTGTGGTAACTTCAATAAATGACGAGACCTACGAGGAATCTGGTATTGATCCACGATGACTCAAGATTCAAGATATAAAACCAAATCTTAGGTCCAACTAATAATCAAAGAGCACACCAAAATAAAGCAAAAACGCCAATACACACAAACAGAATATAGTTGTCGAAAAGGGACCTCCCTCACTATAGTAGGTATGTGTCTCCCAATAGGGGCCTGAGAATCCCTTCAAAATATTGGAGGTATCAGAATCAGTTATAAGGGCCTTCATGGGCTTAACAGCACATTCGTTCATATTCCCCTAGAGAGGTAATCCTCCATAAAGGTTGTGTGATGTCCGACCCTTATCTAACTCAGGGTACTTGCATAATAACCCCTACAAATAACTTATGTGGCTACATATGTCAAGCAACTAGAGTCATCACAATATAATCAATGCACAAGCGAACAATTGTAATTTTGGTCCACCGTATGGGCAGGGTAACAAAGCCCGAAATCGTGAAATCACCACCTATCACGGAGGTAGAGGTACTAGAAATACCCCCAAATATGAATAAAACCCTAGAAATATCTCTGGCGCTATGAAGGTATTAGAGGTTTATCTCTGCAACCAACTTCGTGCGACCTCATGCCTAAATCCAGTGTGAGTGGAGCCTCCTGACATCACTAATTACACAATGGGTTTCACCACTCCCTGGCCATACACATATGTTTAGTTTAATAGCCTTAGAGAAGTTTACTCACAAAATCCTATTCCAAGGCCCTATTTCCTATACTTGTTTGTGTACACTTGAAAAATAAAATCATTTCTAATCAATTTTAATTAATCAACGTTAATTTTAATGGATTTTATTTACTCAAGAGGTGTGTTGGTGAAATTGATGGTATTACGACTCATCATATAAAAGAAGCGAATACAAAAACACTTCTAAGTGCTAATCTTGAACTTTAAAGAGATGGTGTTCCTCTAAATGTAAATTTTCCAATGCAATCTCTACAATTTCAATAAACTGCAATATCTCCACATGTGTTAAAATTAATGCGAAGTAATCAAAACAACAAATGTCATAATTCAAAATGAGAAAATGTTTGTGTATTTTTTATATAAAGAAAAAAAAATGCAAGGACTAAATAGCAGCTTCACATGCATACACTATTGCAAGAAAAAAGAGACAAGCCAAGCAGGATACCCAGAAGCAAACACTCGGACCAATGTGCAAGGACAACCAATGAAAAGGATGATAAGAAAGAATACCGCCCAAAAATTCAACTATAAGAAGGCTTCCTATCACTTTGTAAACACTTAAAAGTCAAGACAGAGACCCAAGAAGACTTAGCAACCAACCAAACTCATCCATCAAACACCAAACTCAAACAACAATACTAAAGAGATGATGTACGTGATTGTTTCAGCTAAACTCGCTTATGTACACACCCTAAAGGAGGAAAGCTCGCATATTTACACGTCTGTTAAGGGAAAAATCGTGTATACCCAGTAAAACACTGTCAGGGAAATGGTTAAGCCAAGAAACTCAGATAGAAAGTAAAAATAGGTTGTCAAGCAATCAAGCGACAAGGAAAATCAAGCTAACAGAGAGAAAATCAAGGAGAAAAACACTCCAAAACCCCAAAAAATATGACCAATCCCCAGTATGGTCGCCAATTACGTTATGAGGAAAATCTCTCTATGGCATGGGCTAAACCACAACAAACGGAATGACACACATAAATCAACTCTAATCCCAAGTATTCTATATAAATTAAATGCTAACAAGACAAGTTCAAGAGCCTACCTCATCCAAACATCTGATGAAGACCACGCTGAGCGCAGAACTCGGAGATATATACCTGCAACATGTCCTAAACAACCAATATATGCAAGCATATGGTGATAATATTTAATTTTATGATATATATGAGCATAATCCATTAACATACATGACAAATATTCCCATGGAATAATAATTCAAATATTTGCAAGATATCAATTGGATGAGAAAAGAGTATTTCTATTAAAATAATAAGCAGAAGTATATAGGTGACAAAATTCTATAACGACACACATAGGAAATGAGAAACTAAGTCCCTCCAGCTGGTGCTCCACCACTTCAATACTCCCCCAAATTCAAGATCATATAAAGGAGACAATGAGGTTCTCCATCACAAATAAGGAAGAGCTTGGGGGTTGAACAAGGAGTTCAGAATTTCAAGGATAAAGGGATGTAGACTCAATATGAAGTTAAATTTCTCCAGAGTGTCTTTTCTCTCAAAGTTGAATTGTCCAATATCTTTCAAGGCTTGGATAAGGCTCAATTTATAGCCTTGAAATGGAACTGAAGGGATAAGTCAGATAATTTACAGTATATGGAAGGTCAAGGATCATGGATCTCGTGACATGGCATGGAAGCCCGACATAATTTTTAATTTTAAGCACCAAACCTAATGTACACGGGTTGTAGTGGAGCAACCTGCTTATATGCTTGTTGTCTAACTGATAGGACACGTATATGTGGTAAAATGTGTTTGTTTGGATCTGGAAGGTACAAAATGGGACTTCAAGTCTCCATAGGGAAATGGAAAGGCCATTCAAGAAAGTTTCATGGGGTGAGGTAAAATTTGTTGTAACACTTCCCGAGGGAAGGGATGGTGGGATATTTTATGGTGGAGTCTCCATATGAGAATTATGAGATTGAAGGCTCATCAATAATGGAAAGGGAACTTCCCTCAAATAGAGTCGTCTGGAAAACTATGGGTAAATACTGTGAGATCAAAACTTACCAAAGTGTCATTAGCGATCGAAATAGGATTCAAAATCCTCCCTGACAACAGTGCGAAAATGTTATCACATAATTAGTAGATTGGGAAAATCCCAACACAATCCACATAAGTGTGAAAACTATGGGAGTACCTACCCAATGTCACCTTAGATAGACACTCCCCTCACTTTAGTGATGATGAAATCACCACAAGGGACGAATTTCGATGACACTAGGGGAATTGAGATGAAAAGTGATATGATGATGAGTGAAACTCTTATAGGTTAATCTTGGAGATGAAGAATGGMTTATAAAAGAGTCTTTTGAAGGAGGAGAAGGTTGTCAAGTGTTTTGTACCTGAAAAACAATGATAGCCCTACCAAAAACAAGACAAATGATCATAAACCAAGCCTTAAATCAAATGGGAATAAACAATATAGTATTTATATCCCAAATTTCAGTAGTATGGAAATATATAGATCAGGAAATAAAGATGTTACTAGCTCCAAAATTAACCATCCAAAATATCAAACAATTAGTGGGTAATCAAGCCCTAAACATGCAGATAATATCCCAATATTTAAACACAAGTTTTGATAGAAAAATAAGGCTGAAAAAATATGTTATCCGCAATATATTAGGGCTTCCTTGTGGCTGTAGCAAACCTTTGATTCAAAAATAAGTTCTAGCCACTTAAATTCATAAGCAAGATACTCAAATGAAATCCCTTGACAAGGAGAATAATTAGCACTAATTACTTGTAATTTCAGTGGTAGAAAGAGTCATAAAATATACTGAAATATTAAGTTTTAAACAACCCTAATGGTTGTAGAAATTAATTTATAACAACAAGAGAATCACTTGTCTACAGAAGACTCCTTAAAGGATCAAACAATCTTATATCATAAAGAACAACTTCCAACTTATGCAATTGAAAAATCTCTATTTTTCATGTATAGCAATGCAATGATTTTAGGTCTCAAATTAAAATTAGATTAGTTCCTTATCAATTAGGTTATGGGGTATCTTTTTATAAGGGTTAGTTGCGTTACCTCCCTATGGGTGTAATCCTTTTTATTCCCTAGGGAAAACCAATCTAGCAAGGTAAATCTTGGAGGGTGTAAGCCCTTTTACTCCTCCTAAGCAACCTTTGCAAAGTGGCTTATCTAAGACAAATGTTATAGATATTAGTGGAGGGTGTATGTCTTTATAATCCTCCAAGATTTTAGACAAGAATAACACCATGAAACAAGAATAAATAACAACAATATGTAGAAAATTCCTTACTAATTTCAAGAGAAAGAAAGATAAACACTTTTCTACCAAGAATATTCCACCACAAAGCAATAACAAGCATCCCAGAGAGATAACACACAACKTTTTCCACCAAGAGACAAGTAATAGAATCCAAAATTTCATAAGAGAGAGAAAGTGTGAATTTCCCAAGTAGAAAAAAAAATTCAGCCAAGCAATATGTAATTCTCAAGTGTGTTATGTCTAAATGAAAGTGACAAGGCCTTTATTTATACCACTCCTTGTAAAACCAATGTTAGAAAAACAGGATTGCAGAGCAATAAAATAAGACAAATGCGGAAATAAAACACAGAAGATACACAATACAATAGAGACACAGATATACGTGGTTCACCCAATGTGGGCTACATCCACCAGAGAAATTGTCAGGTCTTTCCTTTATTATTATCCAGTAAATGAAGGGATACAACCTACAACACACCCATTGTAACTTCCTCTTCTTTCTCTCAAAGTATCCTCTCTCAGAATACAATTTTCGCAATGATACATAGACGCAATACATTTCCCTCATAAAAAAGGGTTTCCTTTTAGGGAAAAAAACCCTAACATAACTTCTATCATCAGATTTGTGACCTTATAATGAACAGCCTAGATTTACTATGAAATTACAATATACATTTACAAGGAAAATTTTCCTTCAGGGGCCTGCTTGTCCCTGGACCCCCCAGCCAAGAGGATGAGCCCCCCAGACCCTGCATGGGGGGAAATCCTCCCCTGCAACCCCCCTCCCCCCGCAAAGAGGAGTGTACAACATTCCGAGGTGTACAGTCTTCATGGGGTATAAACACAGCCGAAAAAATAGACGTATGAAACATGAAGATAATTAGGCTCCACAACCAACAAACAAATTGTCCACACACTTAGGGTAAAACACAAATTAGGGAGGCCAGCCTCCTTAATTTTCTCCTTTACAAATTAGAATTTAAATTTACAATAGAATAAATCCCTAAAATATGATGACATACCCCCTAGAGGTGACATTTTGGAAAAATGAGCAAGTTGTTGAGATTCTTGAGGGAGACGTTGGGCCTCCAAAGGTCATGTATCCATGTGCAATGGTCACACTTCATCAAAATGTGCCAAGTCATCATCAAACCATCCAACATCACCAAACCCTATCCCTCCAAGTATGACATCAATCCCTAGGATGTGATGTTTTGAACCTTCAAGGGGAAATGTTGGGAAAGGGGAGGGATAGTATTCTTGTCCAAGGTGTCCTCTCATGCCTCCAAAGGAAATATCAATAACCCATGTTACCAGAGATAAGGGGGTGCATCATCCAAACTATGGGGTTCATGCCCCAAATTAAGGTCCAAGTGACCTTGTGCCTTCATGATCAAGATTTCACATGTCAAGGACTTGCAAAGACAAACAAGTATGCCCTCCAAGGGTCGACAAGTAACAATATCATGCCAAGTAATCCATATCTGATAAAATAACCACCCAAACATGTGCATCAAATCCACCCTTTTCAAAATAAACAAATTCTCAAAGACCTTATACAACTTGCCAAATTTCGATATGGGAGCGGTATCATAGTGCTCTATTGGGTAAACCAATTCCTCAAGTAGGGTATGGTCCCAAGGAGAAAACTCTCTAGGCCATGTTGTGGATATGAGGTGGATGGGCTTAGAATTCTAGGTGTGGGGTTTCATGACATACAAAGGCTCGTATTGTCTCATTTATGGGTGCCTTTGTTGAGGATTAGCCACATCTCTTTTCTCTTTTTATTTTTTCTTTTTAAGGAATGTTTTTTCCAAACCATTTATTATCCATTTACTTTGCATGAGTCACCAACTTGAAGACAATAAGCGGCACTAAAAATGAAAATCATATCCCACAAACACTCTGCCTTGGAAAGTTTAATAAATTGATTAATTATTTATTTTATGTCTCCCTTACTTTTATTTTTTGAGAATTCTTTCATTTCTCTTGAAATCCCAGGGTGAGCCTTTATTGCATGATGTTCTTGTTAGGGAACCTCAGATCCTAATGGCCCCTTCTTCCCATTAAATGAGGTACATTCCCTTCTTGGGTCAATAAGTCTGAAAACCTAAAAGGTTGGGATATAGAGAAGAAGAAGTGATGTAAGGTGGCAAGTATGAGTGGGAATGATAAGATTACCCTTTGAGGAGACCCCCTGGTAGAAACCCTTTACCTAAGGGTGGCCACTTACTAGGAAACCATGACACTCACCAAGGTGAAATAACGAAAAAATCATAATTTCCAAGAAATGTTTTTCAAAATAAAAAGAGGAAACTTTGAAACATGTTCAAATGCTTGAATTATTAGAGTGGCACTTACCACAACACTAGACTTGTTACTTATGGATTAAGACCTGATGTCCTTTGTGATTAAAGCTAGGTGTGGTGGACGTTGTTTCCATCGATCGGATGGTGATGTGTGGTGAATGAAGGGATCTATGTGTTGATCTTCCTCTCGGTACTCCAAGTCTGCATCCTCAGGGCCTCAAGACATCATATACTTAGTTATCCCTAGAAATAGGTAATAACGGAGACAAAAACATAAAAACAGAGGAGCAAAGACAAAGAGAGATGAAAAAAACATATATTCAATTTACATTTTCTCAGTTACACATCACACTGATGATATACATTTACACTCCTTTTATATATTCATTTGAGCATAGAAAGCCTTCGAAGAATCACAATCTCCATAATACATAAGTCCAAAAACACCTAGGTTAGTTGTGAAGATTTTTTCGGCAATCTATTTTAGAACAAGTGAGAAATTTCTACACCTTTTGACTTGTTGGCTATGTTATATAAAAACAACAATGGGGGTGTGGTAGTTGAAAAAACAATCTTTGGAAATTGGAAGCAACTTATAGAATTTGGCTTCATCATTAACTTTCTCCCACTTAAAGCCAAATGAAGGCACACCTGAATAATAAACTGAAGTTGTATATGAAATTGTTTCCATTGATCCTTACCCAAGCCTACTCATCAAGTCACTGATCCAGATTATTTTCGGCACGAAATGAGATCGGAGATATAATAAAGAAAAGCATAGAGATATCATAAATATTCAATAATATAACATAAATATATCATATATGCAACCATAAACACAGATATACAATAATACATGATTTCTATTAATGAAATAATTGTACAAAGACCGTAAAATATAGAGTGAAAGACTCGATAGAATGGTGGCAACTTATCTCTGAGAAGAGATGTGACAACTACTCGCATTCGCAAGAATATCATTACAATGAGGATATGAAGGAATTTTTACAATAAAAAGGAATGCCAAAATTCCTAGACATCCAAAAACCTAACCCTAGGAGATGAAGCTCCAAAAGTCATGTGGGCCCCGTTTGGGTAAGTTAGTACATCAACTTCCCGGGGTTGTAACTTTTGCATACGATCTTTGTTTTAGACGTATGATAGCTCGTTATAAAGGAATCATCAAGGAGATTCATTTTGGGGACTCAATCATGCCTTTGGATATCATTGAGAACCTCGATCTTGAAAAACCTTCATGTGGACCCTCAAAATGGACCTGGAAGTTAAAAACTGCTAAAAATAGTAAATTGCCAAATTTGCTAGAAAATTGTTTTGAGATAGTAGGAAAAGGTGGGTGGCCACCGATATCCACCTGGATCAATCCTCCCTCTTGAGGAATAAATGGTCTCCATTGCGTTGAGTTCCCGGGGGAGAGGGAAAAGCGTTTGTTGAATCTGCATCTTGGTGAGTTGCTTGCCTTGTTGGAGACGTCGCGTTGCTCAGTTTGTGGAAGTCTGTCACGAACCTGTTGAGGCTGAGGTTGTTCAACAAGTCGAGATGCATGAGAGGACGGTGCATAGAAGGAATCTTTGTGCTTTGTTGCAACCTTGTCGACCTGCTTCTGTTGGATAGAAGGTGCTTGGGGCAAAGTTGTAGTGGTTGCAGTGTCCTTTTCTTCCCCTTTTGAACAGATTGTGAAGAAGCTGAATTTGCAGTATGAGATACTACCTTGTGGAAATTTTTAGGTGGAACAGTAGTCGGAACTACCTCTGTTATTATGTAGAGATGACCCCTCAGAGAAACAATGACACTGTGGGGTCAAGACTCATAAAAAGCGTGGCGCTTCCACATATATAGTTGGCCTAAGAGAACATCACAGACATATAGTGGGGCAACATCACATAATACATCTTCCTTGAAGGGTTGGATGCCATATGAAAATCGACATTGCTAGCTGACACAGAGATCTCGTCCTTGGCGAAGCCACTCGATGTCGTATGGATGTGGGTGTGGTGTTGTCGACAATCCCAACTGTTTGATGACCTCTGTTGAGATGAGGTTATTCTGGCTTCTACTATCAATAATAAAATGTAGCGGGGTCCCCTTCACCCACATTTGTGAATGAAAAAGGTGCTCCCCCTCTTCAGGATCTGTTGGTTCTTCTGGTTGAATTATTGCGGTCGTGACAATAGCAGTGGGCTCTGCATCAATGATCTGTCCTTTACCAGTATTTTTAGAATCAGATTCTGAATCAGGGTTTAGCTCCTTGTCTTTGATCTCAGCCACCAATGACTATTTTGAGCAACATTCATCGATGTTGTGCCAAGGGATTTTGTGGAAATCGTACCATTTTCCTGTGTCCTTCTTTGTCTTCCCGTGACCCTTCTTTTCATGTGGCTTGGACTGGTTTTCGGGAGACTATTTGTTAGGGACGTATTTTTCATACTTTGGTTGTTACGGATTTGCAGAACCAAAATCTTGTTTGTTCTGGTGCTTAAAATTCTTCGCAATTTTAACAGCATATCGATAGGCAGCACCGAGTGATGAGATGTCCAAAAATCCATTTTAGTTTGGATGTATCTGTGTAGAGCCCCATAATATTTCAGAACCAAATGTTGTTCGGAGTACATGATACCCATCTTGGTGTGCAAGGTATGGAAGGTATTGGTGAACTCTGGAATTGCTTGGCCCCTCTCTTGCTGCAGTGTGGTCCATCTCATGTATTAGTCCTCATAGTTTCCAATAGGGTAATATTGTTCCTTTACCGCATCCACAAAAAAATCCCAAGTGGGATCGGCCCTATATATTTCAAAATCCTCTGTGGAACTCTGCTCCCAATACGTTTCCCACCAATGTTTGACATGGGGGAGATATTTAAGGAGTGTGAAGGTGATATTTTCTTTGTCGGAAAATTTGTGAACAGAGAAATAACCTTCTAGTGGATTTAACCATTTATCTAGGGCTTCTACATCTATCTGTCCTTCAAATACAGGAATATCAAAATTAACTTGTACCTTGAAAGGCAAGGTGCCTCCAAAGTGGCCACTTGATGAAGATGCACCTGTTGCTATCGGCAGGTGTTGAAGGATGTGGGAAAAATTCTCCATCATTTCGACCCTCTGTCACGTGAGAGTTTGCTCAAGCAACAAACTAATAGGATCATTTGCTCCATCATTTTTCTTTTCTTCCGCCATTGAGAGTTTCTTGGGTGTGTGAGAATGATTGTACTCAAGAGAGACAAGCTCGAGACCCAACTTTCTATACTCAAACCTCGTCGGGGACATGCACTGAAAAAAAAAAAAACCAAGAACAGCCTGCTCTGATACCACTAATCCGGATTATTTTCGGCACAAAATGAGATCAGAGATATAATAAAGAAATGCATAGAGATATCATATATATTTAATAATATAACAGAAATATATCAAATATGCAACCATAAACACATATATACAGTAATACACAATTTCTATTAATGAAATAAATGTACAGAGACTGTAAAATACAGAGTGAAAGACTCGATAGAATGGTGGCAGCTTATCTCTGAGAAGAGATGTGACAGCTACTTGCATTCGAAAGAAGATCATTACAATGAGGCTCTGAAGGCCTTTTTACAATAAATGAGAATGTCAAAAGTCCTAGACATCCAAAAACCTAACCCTAGGAGATGAAGAGCCAAAAGTCATGTGGGCCCCGTTCGGGTAAGTCAGTAAATCAACTTCTCGGGGTCATAACTTTTGCATACGATCTTCGTTTTAGGCATATGATAGATCATTGTAAAGGTATCATCGAGGAGATTCATTTTGGGGGTTCAATCATGCCTTTAGATATCATTGAGAACCTCTATCTCAGAATACCTTCATTTGGGCCCTCAAAATGGCCCCGGAAGTTACAAACTGCTAAAAAAGGTAAATTGCCAAATTTACTAGAAAATTGTTTTGAGATAGTCGGAAAAGGTGGGTGGCCACTGATATCCACCTGTATCAGTCACCCCCAGGCCTTCCAAGCTTCTATATAGTGTTTTCTTATCTCTTGGCATAATTTTGGTCAGTGTTACCCCCTATCCTAGGGATAACTAAGGAGATTATGTCTCGAGGCCCATAGGTCCATGACATGGAGTATGAAGATCCATATTGACTTAAGCCTATCCCTGGAGGGCCCATCCTTCTTCTTCAATGCCTCCATTCTGTCAATAGCAAGAACATCCATCCCATCGACCTGGTTCTAAAGTAGTGGTGGGTCTTGCTCCATGAGGTAATGAGTCTGGGTATCATGGTATGTATCACTATGATTCTCAAAACGTTTGAATATGTGCATTTAATTCTCTTTTGTTTCATGATGTGTGCTTGGAATTTATTCCTTTTGACTTTTCCATACCTAGGGGGGATGGAAGAATGCCCTAATAAGTTGGTTCCCTTAGGAGAAAGTTGCCACTGGGTCGGTTTATGAAATGATCCAAAAAATGAAGGTATTGTTGATAAATTGCAAGTTAGTTTAATGTACTTTTTGCATCGGATTTTTAAGAATGTGAAATACATAAACTTGTTATTTTGTTTGTGAAATATCAAATGTTACTTTTACTTGATGCTTATTAATAAATAAAGAGATCAGCCATTAATATCCATGTTGGAAATGAAGAGAATAGAACAGCAAAACAGAAAGAGAAATAGAGACAAGAGGTTGATAACGAAGTTCACCAATCGTTGGCTACGTCTCTGAGCCCACTTCCAAGTGGAGGACCTCTTTATTGCTCTTTTAAAATGCTCAAAGTTCTCTTACAATGCTCTTTGTTGTTACATTACATGATTCATGTCTACTGTGCAATACCTCCTTTCTCTGATTCATGCATGCACCATCAAACTCTTCTCAAAAACATGAGAAAAACACCTCTCAAAACATGAGAAAAGACCAAAATTTACAAACTGTCCCTTCATGAACCTGCATCAAAAAGTATCCTACAAGCTTCAAAAATCCTGGTTCTTATAGTTTTCAAGGCTCATATGAGGAATCCCAACTTCCCTCAAGATCTGGCCTCTTTCTGGGATCAAATCCCCCTCCAAATGGCCAAGATATGCCCAAAAAACCACTTTCTGGTCATAATATCAGGCCAATTAATTAAAAAAATAGATAACAAGCTTAAAAAAACCCACTTTTTTGTTAAATATATAGTGTATCCCCCAAGGTTGGGCATGCGCCGCCAATACTCAGTCATATGCACACCATATGGCCAAGCGCCAGCCCTTTGGGCTACGCGTTGGCCTTGAATAGGCTCTAGCCCTTAGTCGTAGGCGCGTTCCATGGGACTGACAGGCTAATGGATAGACCCACGTGCACATTTATCGGAATAAGCCTCTGAATATATGGAAAATTCCCTAGAACCAACGGCTTAAAGTGTGCGCTGGTGGTTGTAGATGAAAAGTCCGCGCCCCCGATCACACATTGCAATATAACCACGGGCTTGGGCTAAGGCGCCCAAACTTTAAAACATTTCAATTTAAATAAATTTAAATGTGCTATGTTTAATAAGTAATACAATGGGTGCGTTGGTGTTGGACCATTTGTGAAAGTGCTTGGGCTTGGTGGGTAGTTGTGGGTTCAAAACCCATGGACCCCCAAAAATTTTTAAACTTGCCATATGAATTTTTTACTAGGTGCCACGTGGCACCATCTCATTTGCCCAAACTTTACCACATGTCCAACTTTGATTGGATCTGCCATTCACATCTTCCCAGTCAACTGTTGCCACTTGTTACACTGCCATTGGTTCAAGTCTGCATCATGAGGTGTCGTTGGTGATGTCATGTTGACATCAGCATTGACTTTTTGTTAGTCCTTTGACTTTTTAGTTGTTTGAGAAAACGATCAGAGTACGATAACACTCGCATATAGCGTCCATTTGAGAAAGTAAATATATTGTCGGAATCAGCACGACGAGCCGGTCGCAATGGAATTGGTTTCATCCAATTCTGAACTTTTATTTTTGAGCATTTTCTAAGCCTTGGAAGCCTCCTGGATCATTCCTCCCCACTTTGGAAGCTTTTGGGCCACCAAAAGTCTGCTTTTACTCAGGTAAGAAGTGAGGGTATAGCCTCCCCAATTGTCCTGTATCATCCATCCTCCCTACTGGGACAATGATCACCTGACTAATCACAACAAACATGAAAACTGAGATAGCATTGTTTATCAAAGTAACCATCCCATCAATTGCACAATCATCTACATTCTTTGTCACAGTTAGAAGCCATACACCACTGAATAGCAACAAATTAATCAACAATACTAGACATGCTAATGAGAATGAAACAACATGCTTCCCCTTTTGAACAGGAACAGTAAACAAAGTATGCAGTTGAACCTCATGTTGTACCCCTGGTGACACTTCATGACTGTTTGAAACATATGGAATCATCTCATGTTTAGCATCACTAACTTCATGTTTTGTTAAACTTTTGCTTGCATTTACCATCCTTTTTAACTGCCCTGTAACTGCAAAAGACCTGTCAGTTTTCATGCAATGAGCACGAACAATGTACTCCTTCCCATCTTTCTTGAAGCAATATTTATTTTCCTCCCTGTAGAATATGGATTTCCTATCATAAAGGTATGGGCTTCCCAAGACAATCCCACATATGTCCAGTGGCACTATATCAAGTTCTACTTTATCAACACAATTATAAGTGATTGCAAACTTGATTTTACATTGCTTGATTACTTGTAAATTGTTATCACCACATATCCATCCCAATGGATATGGTTTAGGATGTGACTTAATTTCAAGTCCCAAGTTATTTACAACATCTTCACTGATTAGATTGGCTTGTGATCCACTGTCTACAAGAGTATCAACTTTAACATTTTGTGTTATAACCCTTATGTGGAAAAGTTCATTCCTTTTACACTCATCATTTACATCAACTGAACTAGAAGAGCTAGTACTTGCAACAGAATTTATACCTCAGATTCCCATAGCTACAACCTGTGTCTCATCACCGGAATCTGATCCAATATCCACTTGAACTGTCACAGCTATGGTATTCTTCCTTCCGTGGTTGGAAAACTTCTTTGGCTTCAAGTCAGGATGTAAGACCCAACAACGATCTTCATCATGGCCTACTTTTTTGCAATGCTTGCAAGTAGGCTTCTCCTTTCTGGTTGTGGTTGTCTTCTTCTCTTTCCTTTTCCCTGCATCCTTTCTTTGCCAAGTATCTGTAGAAACACTATCACCAACATTCCCTTTACTTGATTCAATGTGAATGGCTTGTACACATACTTCATCAAAGTTAGAAGGATTTAG
>SNQJ01S0079292.1:36611-63701 GCA_010110895.2 Picea sitchensis | reverse complement strand
AACTGCATAAATTTCATTTGAAAATGTGGTGACAAGGTTTGGATACCCCAAAATACTTATGAGTGATCAGGGAACTCATTTTCTAAATAAGATAATTGCATCTTTGACAAAGGAGTTTAAGATTCACCATCAGAAGAGCACACCATATCATCCCCATGAAAATGAAAAAGTGGAAGCATTTAATGATATCCTAGAGCATGCACTAACGAAGGCATGTAATATAAGTTGAGACAACCGAGACTTGAGGATTTCGACAGTATTATGGGTGTATAAGACTACAAGTAAGAAGATGACAGGACAAACCCCATTTAGACTAGTGTATGGACAAAAAGTTGTTATGCTTATGGAATTCATAGTATCGAGTCTACACATTGTTGCGTTGACAGAGCTTATAGATTCTGGCACAGTGGAGAAGATATTTTCAGAGCTAGTAGAGATGGAAGAGGATTAGTTTGTCACGGGTTTCCATCAACAAATTCAAAAAGCACGCGAGAAAGCATGGCATGACAAGCACATTAAACAAAATAAGTTCCAGACATGAGACTTAGTTTTTCTATACGAAAACAAGTTTTTGCAACACCCTGAGAAGTTTATGATGCATTGGTTAGGTCCATACATGATAAGGTTTTTAACATATGCATGTGTTTTTCAGTTGGAGAAACTTAATGGAGAAGTTGTGGAAGTATTGGTTAGTTGTAATATGCTAAAACTATATACGAATAATCATACTTCCACGCAATATTTTGAGAGCGCAGTATGTGTACCATAGTACTTGTATTATAATGTATTATAGAAAGAAGATGAAAATAATAAAAACAATAAAAGAAGTTGAAGGATGAAGTTATACAGAATTTTAAACTAGTAAGGATATAAAACCAAAAAATGTCATAGAGATTGTGCACAGGAAGGAGGAATGAAGTGCGACAAAGATCGATGAGGAGGATGAGAAAATTATTAAAAAACACACATGACATAACAATAATTAAAGAACGATCATAATAGTGAAGTAGTGGAGACCTATAGTCATAAATGGAAAGCGATGACAAGATTGTGACAGACTGGGAAGATCTAGACGATGGTCCATAGAATAATCCAAATTTATTGCAGAGTATGGAAAGAATTGAATGTGGGTATATTTGGATTAGACAAAAAGTTTGGGCACAAAGAAGAAGATAATAGTTAGAAGCTGACTATAAAATAAAATAAAGGGATAATGAGTAAAGGTTATTATTTCTTAATAGTTGAAAAGAACAAAGAGGAGAGCCAAATAGCCACGTAAGACCCAAGAGAATTTATATAACAAAGTCGAAGTAAAGAGAGTTATAGCACCACCTAAGGGAGTATCATCTACATCATGGTCAAAGAAACAACATAGTAAGATGGTTGCAACACCAGTTCAATAAGAATCCCCAAGCGCAGAGCATCTTGTAAAATTTCCCTGATCGTATGTGCCGCCAAGAAAACCCTAATGAAGTCGATCAAACTATAGAAGGAGGTGAAGTATGCCATGGTTACATTGGAAATCCCCCCTATGGTCATTTTCAAAGGTGACATGCCAGGAGGAATAGAAATTTTGAGATACTCAGACCACGACCTATAAGATGTGAAGAATTTTATAGAGATAGTGCCCCAAAACTATTTGCACATAGTAATGCGACCTAGATCACTAGTAATGAAACTCGAGCCGAATAAATGGTCGACATGGTTGTAGTGAGTAGGGATTATAAATCTATTGGAGATACCCCATTTTGGTAGGAGAAAAAAAATCAATGCATGTTTTAAATTATTGCTTAGTTGTGTCCATGGAGGATTATTATGACTGGACAGAGCCATGCAATAGATACACAATTGATTGCACAGATCACAGGATCACCTGCACAAGGAAATGACCCTTTTTCCATTATTAATAGACAAGGCCAATGAGAGATCACTATCAGAGAAGATGAAGGAGAAGTATGGAACATATAGAGGAGTGCATGGGATTATTGTAGCGAGCATCATTGACGGTATAGTATGGTTTGTGACACAAGTGTTGGCGTGTAATCTACTGAGAAAATGTCACAAATATTAGGTACCCATGGGATAAATAACAACAACAAAAAAGTGTGTAGCAGGGGTAATGATGAACTGGTCGACCTTTCTAGTCAAATAGTTTTTGATGGACTACAGGGAGGCACAAGAGAAAGGAACAAAGCTCCATTATGCCTAGTTATTAATCTTGATAGCATTAATTGCTTGGAGGGAGCCTGAAGAGACACAGTTCTTGGAAGAAATCCATAAGACATTTTTGGTTACAAGAGATATGCCTTTATGGAATATTGCACATAAGGACCGATAGCTGGATAATAATGTTACTTTTTATATTTACAAAGAGACTATTCAACAATGCATCGAGGACTAGCAACACATTCAGCCACCACATATTGTTGAAGTATATAAAGGTATTGCACGATTTAAGGCAAGGATGCATCATATCTATATTTAGGCAAAGAAGGATCTAGATTACCAATTGTTGCTAATGCATTACAGAGTGACAGAGAAAGACATCAACCATATAGTAAATGATTGGGATGAAGAGTGGAGAATCCCAATGAAAAAACCATAGAAGGAGACATAACCATAAAAAAATCAAGAAGAAGAGGAACAAAGAGAGAAAGAAAATGGCAAAGAAGATGTGCACTAAGTCCCACGACCTGTTGGAGAGAAAAGGAAAGAACACCCTGAGCAACCAAGAATACAACAGGGGAAGAAGTAGAAAGTCGTAAAGAAAGTGGTCATTCAAGCAATGACATAGGATGGATTAGACAAGATCAGAGATCAATTTAAGGAGGTTATTGATGATGTAGCATCCCCAACAACCAACTAGGATATGCCAACCAACAATTTGAACTTTGATACCAAATTAAAACTTACAAATACTCTGCAAATACATAGATTCATACAAAATAATAATAGAAATACACATGCAACATACACATGAAAAACCCATTAAACAAAATGCATAAATAATAATGCGACACATAATTGACACTTATATTTGATAAAAAGACCACCAACTATGTGCATACCTTCCATGTTCCTCCCAGCCTTAGACGACACTGCTGATAACTCTTAGCAGTGGGTCACCCCCGAGATGGGGATAAAATCCACCCAGGTAAAGGAAATCCTAACCAGGCTAATGTATCTTAGACAACAAGAAATTTTAGTCACATGTGACAAATCGAACTAAAAGCGTACAGTCCCTCATTCCCCACATGCATGTCCCACCCTAGGAAGTGTGCTCCTTCTCTGCTCAACAATCCCTCGACTACCTCACTTCCTTTCCGGGGCTTCAACAAAAGGATAGAAAGGAAGTCTCAGAGCCATGTAGCTATAGTTTGGGACCTTCGGGAAATCAATTCCCAACAATTCTCTCACCTAGAGATAATTTCTTATGGGCCTCACAACCCGCCTCTTCAATATCCCATGGGCCTGACAACATGCTTCTTCAGTCCAACTATTAAGCTAACCAAGGTACATGTACATGTATAGGTACATTGAGAGTAGGGTATGGATGACCACTGAGTGAGTGAGTGAAGGAATGATGAGGGAAATGAACTAAGTCCAAACTATATGTATGCATGTTTCTAACTTGACACTATTTATGTTGATAACTACCTTGGGCCCACTTGTCCCCATCCTTAGAACTTAGGATAATATAATTATCCATACTTTATACTTTAAGGAATATTAATATAATATTACTTTGTGATTAATCTCCCTAGCTTATCCCCTTATCCTTAACGTTTATCTCCCTTTCCCTATCTAGTGGATTTTAGTGCCCCGTACTCTTTTACATGGTTGGTCTACAACAACGATGTGTTTTCATCAATATTTACATGTGATTACATATTACAATGATGGATCACTAGCCATTTAACATTTAGATCTCCATTCTAATAACCACACATACACTTCAACCTCAATACATATGCAATCATAGATAACTCAACTCTGCGCAGGTCCAGGTAACTACTACACACTTACGCAAGTGCGCACAACATTATGATTTATGTGCCCTATCTTGATAATGAATCTCTGCACACTTATCCAAGTGCGCACAACACCAAATCCAAGTGCCAATGGCTCACCAGCCTATAATCATATTTACATTTACAATTATATGTACAATTGGGGTTCGACCTAGGGGTATTACAGATGAGGATTTTGAGAGAGCGATGCAGAAGCAAGAAAAAATGCACTCATACATGCAAGCATAGATTGCAACACTTTGATATATTTTGGAGACATCTAGGATGGTGCCAATTAGAACATTAGAAAAAGAGCAGACAAAGAGTATGAAAGAGGAGCAACCAATGACATCCCACCCATCTACAACATCAGGAGAGCATCGAGTGATGAAGATAGCAACATGATCTTTATATTTCCCTACGACAGAGTTACAGGAGTGCGTAAATGCACTTAGTCATATCGAATTGGTGTTGTCTCGGTTGCCAATAGAAGTATTACATAGTTTGAAGACGAGCATCAAACATGAAATTTGATTGTGTGCGGTGTCAATGTCGATGGCGTTGACTAAGGTAGTTGTATATAATGATGTACTACATGAATAATACGATAAACTTATGAAAGAGAGGGATGAGGCCACATAGAGGACATAAATATTGAAACAAGAGGTATAAGGGGTATATACTAATATTCCAGAAGTATCTATGGTGGTAGATGTTGTAACGTACCTAACCACCCACAAATTGGCCACGCTACCTAAAAATGCACTTCAAAATTGATTTCAAATTATGATAACAATTAATTTTAAATTAACCATGAAAGAATGAAGTAACCACACAAGAAATAATCAAGATTCATGCTAAATCATCCAAGGAACGAACAACGTTCCATGCACAAAAATAACTAGCAAGAATGCACACAAAAATACATCTCAGAGATAAATATATACAACAGAATATAATTTATGTAGAAAACACAAAGAACACTTATCTTTAATTAAACCATCACCAACTAGTTGCAGACCAAGGACGTTCCTCCCAACCATAGACATTGTTGTTCTGATTCTCAACAACAGGTCACCCTCGAGATAGGGCTATTAATCCACAAGGATGGGTCCTAGGCCAGATATAAAACACACAATAGTTGACTAATTAGCTCTGAGGTTTTCCCAACCACACAACAATCCTAATTTCCAGCTCTCTTTCCCCTTTAGGCTACACAACCCAAAGAAATGAACCCCTTTCTCTGCCATGCAGTGCCTTAGGATGTTCCATTTCTCTCTAGGGCTCCAATGCTACTGGTCAAGAAATCTCCATGCTAGAATCTCCAAGGATTCTTAGCTGTGACATTTCTTTCAGAACTACCATCAATCTCATGCCCATAGGAATCCATTCCAACTTGGAATGATTAGTAATTCCTCACAACCATATCTCAATGGCTCCCTCCTCTTGCTATTCCTTTCCATTCTCCAACCAAGAGCACATGAATTAGCAAGAATCAATGAGGAAGAATCCCAAGGAAAGAGTATAAGAGTAAATGGAGAAGAACCACCAAAACAACCCACGGGGGATGTTTATATAATTACATGAAATCAAGAACCACATGGCCTCCCAAGAAGCTCATGTAACCAATTTTCTCAATTAAACCAAAAACGGGTAAATAAAATATAATAAAAAGACTTAGCCCCTTTAGCCCCCTCTCTCATGGAACCATAGCCCCCTATCCCTTTCCCTTGTCTATCTTGCAACCAACAATGCATTTTTATTAATCTATATAGAAGTATTACATTTCCTAGGCACTCCGACCCCTTTTCAACTTTACTGGGTCACCAACCTAATGCCACATTTACATAATACATTCTAGTTCATAGGGATTAAAACCTAGGTGTTACAGACACCCCTTTAGAAGAACAAGTCACGAAGGTCAGTGAAGCCATTCATGACTTCCACACGAATATTATTGATTTGGAAGTGCGCCAAACAATGAATACACCAATGGAAGAAAGGGAGAAGAGAGATAAGACAATTGCGACGACAATAGAAAGCATAAAAATCATGGATGAAGAATGTGTGAAGCTATACGAAGGAAGCACACAAGTTTGGAATGTGCTACTAGGGAATCAAGAACTAAAAGAATTAGATCAGAAGCTACATAAGGCACAAAGGATTAAAGACACCATGAATACTCTACCAATAAAGGAAAATATGGTTGCCTTGGTGGAGAATGGGCAGGTAAACTGGAAGATCAATCAAATTAGGACTGAGTAGCAGCCACTAGCGCAAAAATTAGAGCCACTGCAAGAAGAAGTGTTGAAGGTAACAAAAGAAATCACAACAATACAAGGCAAGGTGAATCAAATAGTACAAAAGAGAAAATAGAATTTGTAGACTCCTAAGTCCTATCACTACGTAGGATGCATAAGAGATATAGACATGGGAAGTAGAAGCAAGGGAAAAGGTCACAAATTCCAGGGAGACAATTGAGAAACTCATTGTGACATTGAAGGCAATGCAACAATAGAACTGAGTGGCTTGGGACGAGCCACAGTTAAGTGTTGGGGGCTTGTTGGAGTAGAATATTTTGGGACCAATTTTTGGAATCATGTAGAAGAAAACCGTGCGACAAGTCGGATGAGGAGAAGCGCACGCGGAAGAAAGGAAGATAGTTAGCACATTTTCAGATGTCAACACATGCAGAAGGCGAAAGTTAGTTAGAAATAGTTCGACCTTTTGGTCAATTTTGTAACGGGCTAAGCCCTAATGTCAATGTATAAATATGTATGGGTTTTGGGTAGAATAAAAAGGTTTTTTTTGGCAAGTTTGGAAAATTAGGGATACGTTTGGAGAACAAAATCAAGTAATAGGTGTAAGGAATGAGTTCTGAGCTAAGTGTGCACTGTATGCGTGAACGGTAAGGGCATGTTGGGTTATAGCTGAGATATCTTGTATGAGGACAATGTACACCTTTTGTAAGAAATTATTTTGAATGATAATATAGGAAGCATGTTGTTGTGGACATAGCCCAGTTTGGGGTGAACCACATTAAATATTTGTGTTATGATGTATGTTGTGTTGTGATTTGTTTATTTTATGTTATGTTTATGGTACACTTAGTGAATGAATGATTAATATGAATAAGTTATATGTTGGTTCTACACAATTGATGAATGGTTTAATGAAGTAATGTTAAGTATGACGAATACGACGAATGTCTCCCATTCCTCCATGACTGTGGAAACCTAGTTCCTGTAGTCCCCATAGGTACCTCAGGTGAGACTTCACCTGCTTGCGGGTGATGCCGAAAGGGTTGGTATCTTCAGGTGTTTGTTGGTGATTTAATGTTGAACCTAGGGTATGCCCATTGCGCACCAACACTCACGCAACTACTACTCTTCCTATTTTTACTTCTGGATGTTCCTTTGATCCCCTCCAGTTTTCTTATTTGATTGGGTGTACATCTAGTCACTCCTTTTGTTAATTATTTACACTCTTTAATATCTCACAAGCCCACTTGTCTTTTCTCCCACTTTTATTTGAATTTGATTTTTTTTTTCAATTTTGTTTTACTTGATTTATGGATGCACTAGTAACTAATCTTTAGTTAATTAAAATCATTTTCTTTTCTATTTCATGCACATTTTAAAATGTATTTATTTTTCTAATGGATTTTAAGTAAACTATTGTTTATTTTTTTATATGAAATTTGCACTAGCCTATATTCTTAAGCAAACAATCACTCATTTATTTAACTTTTCCCCTTTTAAATAAAATTCATAGGCTAGTTAATTATTTTTTTCTTTTCATGCATGAAAAATCACTATAATTTATACCAAGGGTTCCATGCTTCTCCATGCCCTTTCATAATTACCTTTTAGTAAGTACCAAGGGTGCCATGTGTTGGAGCCGTCTTTTTAAACTAGTTTAAAGTATTTTTTTAAATCAAAGGTTGGAATTTAAGTTGTCTTTTACTTCATGAACTTACCCACTGAAAATCCCAGTAGTCTTGATATACAGAGTGGAGATGGCCGTTATACTCTTAATCCATTACCTTTAAACCGTTGAATGAACTTTTTCACTTTTCTTTACCTCGGGATATCACGTTTCGGGAGTTAGGAGTTGCAATGTTTATAAGCCCCGATGCGCAAAGTTACAAAAAGATTTAAAAAGGCTTACCTCAGGTTAAAGCCGAGAGTAAGGTTCCTTAAACCCTAGTCAAGTGCTATCGGGGTCTTGCGTCTTGGTGTTCACTCTCTCCAAAAAACTTTCTGTCACAACTCCGATAGGCGAAACTGTGATACATTCACATAAGTTACCCGGGTTAGTGTCAAGGATGAATATGTTTTTAACCATATTTAAACTCTGTCGGGATTTTGCAACTGGGCATACGCTCCTCCAGGGAATTATACCTTCAAATCCTCGAGTCACGATATTAAAAAAAAAATGATTAATTAAACACTTAATCCGGTTTACTTTCTAGCTTAACTAGATCTAATCATCGTGATCTCACGATTTCGCGACTCGGCATATTCTCTTCCCGGAAACTATAATTTCGAAGCCCTGAGTCATGAAGTTGCGATATTAACTAAACATGATTAAACAAATGCTTAATCATGATTACGTTTTCACTTAACTAGATCACGTCATCGCGATCTCGGGTTTTAAGGGCTCGAAAGGTTAGAGTGAAAATTCCCAATATGGTGAACACCGAAAGGTTGATTAAAGTTTAAGAAAGCCTAATTAAAGAAGCTAAGCCAACTTAATCAGTGTTTAATACAAATAATAATATGCATAGTCTATAAGGTAAATTTAAAATTTTCCTTGCGCTAACTTGTGTCATGAAGCATCGAAATTTATGGCATTAATTGGAAATGAGGCAAAGCGACAAGTAAGGATATGGTTTTTATTGCTAAATATGTCTCTAAAAATGATTTGACCGTTCTGTTCATAAGTATGTCGAGGTTTTAAATGGTCGAAGATATAGGTCTCTTTCTTTCAGTATCACAAAGCTCATTTCTATTTTGCATAGAGAATCTTTTCTCAGCAAACTGATTTTTGTATGTATACATATTTTTACCACAGGAGAGATAAATC
Source organism: Picea sitchensis (assembly GCA_010110895.2). NCBI lineage: Eukaryota > Viridiplantae > Streptophyta > Pinopsida > Pinales > Pinaceae > Picea > Picea sitchensis. Next base: position 54,603 of record SNQJ01S0079292.1, on the reverse strand, counting down.
AAAACCCTCTGTCATGGCCCCACGAAAAGCATCCAAGGAAAGTGATGAGAGTTCAGGGCAAGGCTCAGATAATGTCTCTGATACTTCACCACAAAGTTTTGATTCTGTCAAAACATGGTCATACATCTCCGATATTCTGCAGTCCGAATTGGTAGACTGCTCAAATGATTCCAGTGATAATGAGAAGGACAACTTGGCCACCAAATACAAGATCGTCGTCCAAGAAGAAATGCATAAAGTAGCGGCCAGCCCACGTCTTCTTCCTTACTATGATATGATCCGATGGGCTCTATACCATGTAGATATTCTGACCAGAACCATCATCAATGAGCATAAGGTCACTATTGGGACCTTTAGACTAGAACACTTACAGGAGATGTACAAATTGTCATCCACGCTGAAATTCACATACAATGCCAAGTTTCTGGAGGATTTTAAACAGAAGGAATGCAAGCAATACGACAAAAGATTATCTAATTTGATCAAGGATTGGGTCTCACACCCCGCGAAGTTCAGGGCGGATAGTAACAGAGTTTATTCCATATCTTCCTTGTAGCCGTAGTTCAAATACATAACAATGATGACCTGTAGATTGTATGGGAGGGAGGACACCACACATTTTTTCCTCTTGTGGGTGCCTCTGATGCATGTAGTCGTAGAAGGCTATTCCTTCCACTGGGCCAAATTGTTGTCAGATAGTCTAACCAGTCGGATTACAGAATATCAGATGCAGAAGGCGAGTGGGAAGGCCGCTTCATTTTTTATGTCCGCATACATCATGGATGACGTGTGTTTCATGACGCCTTTTCCCTTAATGAGCTGGAGCTGGGCTCCATATAATGTCGAGCCTATCCATGTATACCATTCAAAGCTTTGGGAGGATAAGTCCGTAGATTTCATATACAAAAATTTCAATTGGGTAATGGTACCGATGCATGTCACCATCTTCTATAATCCACCACCCAGGATCTCAGATAGCATCGCCACAAATTTGAGCAGCGTGGACGACTGGCAGGTGGAGGCAGAATTTTCATACATCAGGGTTTTCGTCGCCTCTATTCCTCCACATGCTCTACCATTATTTATACCCGATAGGCTGGTTTGTCGCGAAATCACGAGGAAAACCGTGATTGGTGGCATAAGCAAAGAGCTTGAGGGATTTTTGAAGAAGGTATGGCCACCTTTCCCCATTCATTTAAATACCTATTATTTATTAGATTTCGGGCATGCAAAGGCTGAGGCAACAACCTTGGAAGATATTAAATTGGTTCACATTGAATTCAAGAAACATGACCCACACAGGGTCGTGAGTAATCACATGGCTAGTTGTGGCCTTAAAATATTTGAACACGAGAATTCACCTCATGATGATATTTTCCAAGGCACGAGATCTTATGCCGAAGTTTTGGGTTGGATACAAGCCCTGTTGCCCGAAGAGAGGGCTGATGTTTTCAAATTCCAAGAACACCAGTGGAGCTTCCTTCTCCCAGTATTACGGGTTGTGAACCCAACGAACGTAGAGGTGCAACAAACGAAAGCCGAGGGCTCCAAAGATTCAACACCCGACCAAGAAGAACACCAAGAAAAGAAAGAGCAATCTGGGGGCCTAAAATAGGAAGCCGAGACTCGTAACCCTCCAAGCAAGCCAACCTCAGTGGTTACTTCGAGGAATTCATCTAAGCAGGTCGACAATCCCATCATTAATGTTAGCCCCCTACAGTCCACAAAGGGGATCCCAGACGCAAGTTGGATTTTTGGCGAAGAATTAACGCCTATAACTATGGAAGAGCTACCTCTAAATGAATTCTTCTTTGATAAGAAGAGAAATGCTATTTTGAAACAATAACTCTATCAAGAAGTAGGCACAACAACCAAGAAATTTAAAATATTAGTTGATGGGAAAACTATGAAAAAAGAAGAATTTGAAACTCAAATAGCAAGAACATTGGGGGATTTCGCTACAACCAACCAATATTCAGTCGGCACCCTAAAGGATAAGCTGAAGTGAAAAAATCACTCGATCAAAATATTAGAGGCTAAAATAGCTACAGCAGAGGCAACTGCCAAAGATCAGGCGAATACAGGTATAGAGCAGGCTAGAGTAGCTGATCAAAAGGAAATCGAGCGGGCCAAATCCGATCTTGAACAAACACAGATGATGGCTCAGAATATCCAAATATAGATAGGTCATCAAGGATAATTGATAGGGCAGCTACATGCCAAATTAGACTTTACCGAAAGCCAGGTAATTGATATCGGGATATTTCAATCCCAAGCTATAGAAATCATAAAAAGAGTGTCGGCAGCTTAGCAAGGTCTACTTTATAAGGTGGAAACAATTCAAAACAACTGCCAACTCATTGATTGAGTACTGGAAAACCTCTCTCTCAAAGAAAAGGGAGCTAGGGCGACTGGAGTTTCTTTCCAAGAGGTTATTATAGCCATGGAGAAAAAGGAAACAGGCAGTAGTTCCAGGTTTTCCATCATAGAGCAGACCCGAGGTAACATCTTGCTGAAAGAATGGGAGCGTAACATATTAGAAGGAAGACAACAAACTAAAGAGGCAAGAAAATCTTTTGAAGAAACTTTTGGCTTCATAGATGGAAATTTGTTGGGTCTCGATGGAAAAAGCAAGACAAAAACACTGGGCCGAATCAATGTAGCCAAGCACCTGCTCAAGATCAATGAGAATGACGAAAGAGAGTTGGTTGAAATATCACAAATAACCCAGATGGACATAGTCCAAATAGATAAATGGCTAATTAAACCGAGTGTAAAATTATGTTATATCAATGCCAATGCCCGATAGGTGGAAGGAAAGTTTCCACAATTGGTGAAAGATTGTTATACTTTTGAGGCTAATAATCAAGCAGAACTTTCCAGGTTGATATCCCAACTGGTGGAGAAGTGCGTCACCTACACAGAACATGCGAAGGGGCAAGTTTCCGGTACCAAATAAGGACAGAGACAAATAATTGAAATGATTAATATCCTTTTTTGTTGTAACCGAAAACCTCTGGAACGATTGAGATTCCAGCATGTAGAGATTTGTATAAATATACATTTTGAAGAAAGAAAAAGGGCTGGACCTATTTTGGTCGATTGTAATAGAGACTCTCTCCTTTTGAATATTAATACAAAGCAATCCAAAGACTCCTGATTCTGTCAAGACTATGTTATGAGTTTGTTTCCTCTCTGATTTAATGTTCAATTTCATTTCGCACATAAATGTTTGATGAATGTTTTACTGCAATTTAGTAAAACCTCTACTGTGGTGATTAATTTTTAATTGTCTATATAGTTTACAACTTTTCCTTTGTATCGGATATTAGCAGGTACAATACCTATGGAATATTTAGATTTTCATATCTTATACATTCGTCAGATTTCTTCTCACCTTTTTCTTCTTCTGTTTACAGGGCAAGATTCTCCCTTGATAGGAGCCTCGTATTATAAACAAATTTATGTTTTTCTCACATTTTCACACACATCAATTATTTAATAGATAACAAAGTTACGGGAAAAGGCCTTTGGTTTGTAATTTATCTTTTACCTTAAACCATATAGTTCTCTTTTATACAATCGAATTGAAACAACATTTAAAAATTTGAAACTTTCCTTTAAGTTTACTGTTCCTCTATGACTGTCCTCGTTTTAAGACAACCTAACATTGAACCCATTTTATCGGACCAAACACATATTTCTCTGAACCTTTTTGATACTATCCTTAAAACAACCACTACCCGGGTAGAACTTGAACGTTCATGGGACGCTATTGAACGATATATAAACATCCAGGAACAGTTGGAGGCTAGACAACGACAACCTGGAAATCAACCTTAGCTTCCTTTCCCGAAGGTTGATGCTTTCCCCCTTGTTTATCCTTTACTCACTTTTAGATGCCTAGACACTGTACTTTCTAAGCCTTAAGTACAGACTCTGGAACAACATCTTTTTGGCGCCGTTGCCGGGGAACAAAGTTACGAAACCTTTTCCCTGGGAAGAACGACATTCTCGCAAGTTTCACCCTTTGATAGTGAACAAAGAGTGAAAACCATTTAAAGGCTTTTCTTATCTTTCACTTGGCAACTCCACGTTTAAATAAGCTGGCATCCGGTCGAAGGAATACCAAACAAAACCCATAGGGCAAACAGACCATGCTTGTTTCCGATCCTGAATTTTTTTTGAAAGAAAGAGGTTCTCTCAAGCCAACTACTGTAGTCTACCAGCTTAAATTCTCGCAACACAAGACCAAGAGTTCTTCCGAACCTTCAACTTCACACATTTCTCCACCCGAAACCATTAATCCAACCTTAGCTCTCTCTTAGACTAAAAGTAAAACCCATTTGACCACCTCTTATGTATACAGAGGTAAGAGCCCTGCAGTGGATTTATCAGAGATTGATATCCTGCCAACTTTTTAGTTAGATCTCACGACCTCACTAGGTCTCAGAGAGTATACTTTACACTTAGATTACATGCCCACGGGTTCCCCTGATTACATTTCTTGCAAATCCGAAGAGCCAAGTCCTCGCATCCCTTATCACCCGTCTTTGGTTTTCTCATCTTACGAAGAAACTAAAGATTCACTTTTAGTATTCCAGAACCCTCTATACAATACACCATTTCCCTATCCAGTAGTATCGATGGCAGCAGCCGGAGGAGGAGGTGGAGTAGTTTTAGGAGGTGGTGGGGCTCCAGGAGGAGGAATAAGAGGCCAAGGACCTCTCCCTCCTCCCAGAGTTTTTGCTAAGGTGGCTGCGAGATATGTGCCTTTGGTTCTACCCATCCCTCTTCATGACCTTCCTAAAAATTATATAAAAAACTTACCTGAGTTTACAGGAGAAGGAGACTTGACCGCAGCCGAACATATAAACTTCTTTGATCAGTTCACGGATATCCTAGGTCTCGAGCACAAAGACATGTATTCGAGGATATTTGTTCAAACTTTCAAAGGATAGGTATGAACCTGGTTTCGAAGCCTACCCACAAGATCGATATTATCCTACGATTCCCTAGAAGACGCCTTCCTTAGACAATGGGGCGAAAGGAAAGACCACTTGTATTATTTGACCGAGTTCGGATATTTAAAGAAAAATAATTCAGAAACAGTTATGGAGTTTATTCAAATATTTAACAAGCTGTATAATAAGATCCCAGCCGAAGTTAAACCATCCCAACCTACAACCAAGGTAACCTTCGCAGGAGCTTTCGAACCTGATTTTGCTCTTCTCTTAAGAGAAAGAAGAGGGGCTACCTTAACCTGAATGCAGGATGATGCTATGGAAATCGAATCTAACATGATGGCTTTTGACAATTTAAAAGCTAAGGTAGAAACGAGAAACCGAGAAACCAAACGTTTTAGGGAACAAGCGAGACCCTTAGGGTCTAATAGATCCACAGATGACAAAATGGATGATATGGCCAGGATTATTAAGGAGTTGTCAAACAAAATTTCTAGGATGGAGCCGGATTAGTCTAAGGCCGATCCCTTCATTAAAAGAGAATTCAGATGAAACCCCAATCCTCAAAATCAACAAATACAGATTAAAAATGAAGATCAGAAAATTCAAACCCGTCTAAAAAATGAAAATTTTATAGGTGGAAACGACCTACAAGATTTCGAGGATTTGGATGCAGATGTGACAAATTTGGGTGACAACTGCACACAACCTTATGTAACTAAAGAATATTATGAAAATTCCTTAAACAAACAACAACTCTCAGATACAGATGATGACATAAACAATATAAATGTCCCTGACTATCAAGAAGTAACTGATTCAATAATGGCATAAGTCCAACCTAGGTATAACCTGAGGTCTAAAAACAAACCTGCGTTGACTACTCAACGCAAGAAAATTCTCCGTAGAGGCGAAGTATACGAGCCCTCCCCAAAAGAGACCAAAATATCTAATAACAAACTAAAAAGGACAGACTCACTGGATCAAATAATGAAATAGGTTGAGACCCAAACAAAGGAAATCAAGACAGTCAATACACATATACCGACAAATAAAATCATGAGTAATAAATCAGCTCAGACAAATAAGTTGGAGAAGAAAGATTTCAAAGTTTCAACCAGAGAAGCAGAGAAGGGCACTGGAGGTTTTAGTTTTGAAAATGAGATAAATAGGATCAAAATACCGATCCCTCTGGTTGAATTAGCAAAGAATCCTGCATATCGAAAATAGATAACCAAAGTGATAGGTTGTTGAGACCCAGAAAGTCAATCTGACGTGATAAACTTGGAAGATGATAAGTCCAATATCACTTTTGGACCACATTTCGAGGGTGCTAGAGACACCGTCGCTCCTTTCTATATCACCCTAAATGTGCACGATCGACTGCTGCATAACTACATGCTAGACTCTGGAGCTTCACATAATGTGATGCCCAAAACTATTATGGATAGACTAGGCCTTGAGATCAGCATGCCTTACAGAGATCTCTACTCTTTCGATTCGAGAAGAGTTAAGTGCATGGGTATGATAAAAGATTTAATAGTCACCCTTGCACAGATCTCAGTCAAAAGTGTCCTGATGGATGTAGTTATTGTTGTTATTCCCCCAAATTATGGCTTACTGCTATCTAGGTCATGGGGAGCCAAACTTGGGGGGTCCCTCCAATTGGACATGACTTACGCCACAAGTCCTGTGTTTGGTGGACAACTTACTCGGTTATATAGGGAAACAAGGTTAACCTATATAGTAAGCGAGCCTATGAATCCTAACAATTTTCCTGTTTATATTGTTGATCAAGATCTAGGAAATTGCATTCTGTCTTTTGATGATGGTATAGATAGCTGCACAGAATAAAAGTACATAGATGAGAAAGAATCAGACAATATGCATAGCACTGGGATTTGGAAAATGTTTTTTGACGGTGCCCTGTCATGTGAAGGAGCAGGTGCAGGAGTACTTTTTGTGGCACCTGAAAATAAATTTGTCATCCCTTTCTCTTACAAGCTGCAATGAGATATAGACTACACCAACAATGTATGTGAGTATGAAGCCTTAATATTAGGATTGGAAGCTGCCAAGAAGCTGAACATAAAGAAACTATAAGTATATGGAGACGTAGAGTTGATAGTCAAACAGATAAATCGACAATACCAGGCCAAGCACTCGAGATTGAGATCGTACATAAATTGTGCCTGGGATCTAATGGAAAAATTCTTCTCATCTGTAAATATCCACTTCATCCCACACACCGAAAATTTGCAGGCCGATTCATTAGCCAAGGCAGCCTCGACGTTCTCTCCCCCTACAACTTTTAAATTAAAATACCACATAGAGGTAAGGCACAAACCATCCATCCCGAACAACATACAACACTGGCAGGTTTTCGAGGATGATGAACATATCAGGAAATTCCTCGAAGCAGTGGGCGACTTCTCTAAAACTCACATTGATCAAGAGAATCAAAATGATCACATATGGATCATGCAAGAAGGAGAGGACCCTCAAGATTTCTAGGAAAAGATTTCAAATCATTGCATGCTGGTTCTAAAGAACAATCATATTCCTAAAGGACTGATCCCCTTGGAGAGACTGTTCGATCAGAATGACATACCCTTGAAATCCACCCTGTAATCGCAACCAGAGGAGGTTGAAGACTGTGATGTAGGGACCAAAGAAGAACCTAGGATGGTAAAAATATCGAATTACCTTGCTCCTGAGGTAAAAAACAAGTATAAGGACTTGCTCGGATAGTATAAAGATGTTTTCGCTTGGTCTTATGAAGAGATGAGAACCTACAACACCGCTGTGATCGAACACAAGATACCTCTAAAACCTGGTGTCAAACCCTTTCGATAAAAACTCAGATAGATCAACCCTATTTTATTTCCTATGGTAAAAAAGGAAGTTAAAAAGCTCTTGGATGTAAAAATAATAGTACCTTTGAGATACTCCGATTGGGTAGCAAACCTGGTCCCAGTCAGAAAGAAGAGTGGGGAGATTATACTGTGTGTGGACTTTAGAAATCTGAATAAGTCCTCCCTCAAGGATAACTACCCTCTACCCAAAATGGATCACGTTTTAGAAAAGGTGGTTGGGGAAAATAGGATGTCGATGATTGATGGGTTCACTGGGTATAATTAAATTGCCGTAAGTGAACTAGATAAAGAGAAAACAACTTTCACTACCCCTTGGGGTAATTTTATGTATGATAAAATTACTTTTGGTCTAATGAATGCAGACACTACTTTCCAACGTGCTATGGACATTGCCTTCATCAGTGAAAGGGACAAATTTGTGGTCATTTATCTTGATGATCTAATTGTTTTTTCTAAATCTGATGAAGATCATCTGATACATCTCAAGCAGATGTTTGAGAAATGCCGTAAGTTTGGTCTGTCTTTGAATCGAAAAAAATCTCACTTCGCCATGAAAGAAGGTAAACTCTTGGGCCATATTGTGTCTTGAGACAGTATTAAAATCGATCCTAAAAGAGTTGAGGCTATAGATACTATAAATATTCCTAGGAATGTAAAAGAAATTCAGTCATTCTTAGGAAAAATAATTTTTTTGAGGAGAGTTATTCCAAACTTTGTTGAAATTGTGAAATTGATCACAGATATGCTAAACAAAAATAGTGAAGTGAAATGGATAGCAAAAGCCAAAGAAACGTTTGCACACATCAATAAAGTCATAAGCGAGGCACCTGTACTGGCAAGCCCTGATTATCTAAAAGATTTTCTTATTTTCTCATTCACCTCCGAACTCACAATCGCTGCGGTACTCCTCCAGAAAAATGAAGAAGGTTTCTAACAGCCGATAGCCTTTTTTAGAAAGAGTCTCAGAGACGCAGAACTTAAATATGATATAATGGAAAAGCAAGCATATGCTATGGTGAATGCATTGAAAGCATTCATAACCTATGTGCTGCATTCCAAGATAATTGCGTATGTACCTACCAGTTCTGTAAAAGATATTTTGGTGCAATATGACAGTGATGGAAAAAGGGGACGATGGCTTGCAAAAATTCAAGAATTCGACCTGGAGATAAAACCAACGAAATTGGTAAAAGGAAAAGGTTTGGCCAAACTCTTAGCAGAATCAAATTTCATATCTCTCGGTATAAATGGCCTACAAGGATATGAAGAAGGTGTGGATATAAACGAGTTTGATGAGACAACAAGCACAATCAAAATCGAAGAAATGTTTGTATCATCAGACTGGTACAAAAACATAGTGTCATACCTGATGACATTGAAATTCCCGAGTTATTTATCACCATCCAAAGCCAGAACGCTGAAATTACGTGCGGTCAAGTACTGATATCCAAAATCAATTGTATTGGAAGGACCCACTAGGTTTCTTGTTGGTATGTTTAGTTGAATCAGAAACATAGAGGGTCATAAGAGAATTTCATGAGGGTGTCTGTGGGGGACATCACGCTTGGAGGGAAACATCTTATAAGATCCTAAGGGCATGGTATTATTGGCCAAAACTTTTCTTAGACGTAAATGCCAAAGTCAGAGCCTATAACCCGTGCCAACTGTTCGCAGGCAAGCATAAACTCCCAGCGCTACCATTGGTTCCGGTCAAAACGGAAGCTCCTTTCCATCAATGGGGGCTAGATTTTATAGGCAAAATTAACCCCCATTCTAGCGCTCAACACAAATGGATCTTGATTGCCACAGATTACTTCACTAAATGGGTGGAGGCTATTCCAACTAGAAGGGCAACAGATTTGGTAATAGACTTCCTCGAAGACAACATTTTGTCTAGATTTAGCTGCCCCCAAAATATAGTTACAGATAACACCCATGCTTTCAAATCTATGGCTATGATCAACTTTTGCCAAAAATATAATATCGTACTTGGTCATTCCATGGATTATTATCCCCAAGGAAATGGACTAGCCGAGTCTTCAAACAAGAGTTTGATAAATGTAATTAAGAAAGTGTTGGACGATAATAAAAAATCTTGGCATGTGCATTTGAAATATGCCTTATGGGCGAATCAGATAGGCACGAAAAAATCTATCAGCACCTCACCTTTCCAAATGGTGTACAGGACAGACGTGGTATTACCGATAAATCTAGCTCTCCCCATGATGAAATTATGGAAAGATGAGAAAGAAGAACCAAATCATGTCACCAGAAGGATAAATCAGCTAATTGAAGTGCAACAGCACAGGGTCGAAGTAGACGAAAGGTTGCAGAAATACCAATATGACATGAAAACGTTATTTGACCGTAAGGCAAAAGACAAAGAATTTCTCCCAGGCGATTTGGTCTTGAGATGGGATGCTAGAAAGGAATACTCAACGAAACACGGTAAATTTGATCATATTTGGTATGGACCATTCAGAGTCGCAGCTCCCGAAGGAAAGAATTCGTTCCTATTAGAAAATCTGGACAGTAAAATTTTCAATGCCCCTGTCAACGGGCGTTATTTAAAACATTATATGCAATAATTGGTTCCCAAAAAATTTCCACTGTATATATCAGGTTTTGTTTTCTTTTTATTTCATAATTTATTTTTGGTAAGTGCACTTTCACCAATAATTAATCAGGTCAGTGATTTTTGTAGAAATAGAAATACAGAATTTTCAATACATTCAACTAAAAAAATTAATATATATATCATTTTTCCCTTTCAAGATTCCAGTTTGCAGCCCAAACGAGCGAAAGGGGTAAACAGAAGGTCATATATCGGAAAATAAATTCGCCAAAACAGGTGATAGAAAACGTTTTCTGTTATTATAAAATGGTAAGGTAAAGGTATGAATTCCTAAGAATTTTATTTTTCTAACAAAGATTTTCAAAATGCCGCAATGGTCTCATGAATATAATGTTTTCACTTGAATGGTTATTAAAAGAACAACTACTCGCTCTGGGTCCTAAGAAATTTCACTTAAAATAAATATAGGAGGGTTAAAATAAGCAGAGAAAGTAAAGCCTCTTCAAAAAGGGATTTCAAGAGTCAGTTTTAATTTTTGACCCTTGTCTTTCAGTTACAGATCTCTATCCATTACCCTTCTTTCTGTTTTCAGATTTACGTTCTTGAAAAGCCAAGCATCTTTCCGAGTTTGCATACATGGGGAGAAGAGATTACGTTTTAATTTTGAAAGATGCAAAGCAAATTTTGGAAAGTAAGCTGGTCTTCACAACTCCTCAGCCTCTTACTAAAAAAAGTGATGCATAGGGTGATCCTGACTATTCTAGTTTTCTCAACAGTTTCGAAAGATTGAGGCTTGCTCGAAGGAAGACCCCTAGAAATAATTTTTCCCCTTTTTCCCTGCAGGCTAAGGTGTGGTGAAAGTTAAGGGAGGGTTGGTACCGAGTAATCAAAGTAAGTTGACAGACCTCCATTGCAAAATATTACGTAGATATCACCCCTCATACAAACTGATTGCCCCCACTTCATGTTCTGAAAAGTAAATTATAAAACATATGGTGAAAGGAAAGTCATATTTAATTGTCCATCTAGTCTGAAAAGACGATGAAAGGAAATTCAGAAATGATTGCCCTCGTCTTAGCATTTAAATGCATAAATATATTCCAAAGTGGTGAAAGGAAATTCAAAAAAAGGGCCAGAGAACTTCACTGGGGTACTGAATAGGCTCACTGGCAGTGAAGCAATATCTGAGATATCTGTAAGGTTGTTATACATGAATCTCACTCTACTCGGGTAATCAATTCTCTTGAAACCGGATCTACATCCTAAGTTTAGACAGGGCTCCCCGATTAAAAAAATGTAATAAAATTTGTTTGATGCAAACCAAAAGCCACAAGATCTGTTGGATTTCCTAGGACTGTCTTGATTGTCTGAATGTAGACCTAAATTCAACAAAGAGAAAGAGAAAGTCGTGAAAGGGATTGGAGCTGAGTGTGAAATGTATTTGAGTGTTGAAAAGCTTTTCAGAAGTAAAAGACGAAATCTCTTCTTCCCTCTGTATCCCTTTTTCCTTAAGCAAGTTTCACAGAAGTAAAACAAATGACTCCATTTACCCAATATAGGCACGTGGTCTACTGTTTTTGCCATCTCTCAGGGAGATGAGATCCCTAGTTGGAGCCTATGTTGGAGCCATCTTTTTCAACTAGTTTAAATGTGTTTTTTTTAAATCAAAGGTTGGAATTTAAGTTGTCTTTTACTTCATGACCTTACCCACTAAAAATACCAGTAGTCTTGATATACAGAGTGGCGATGGCCGTTATACTCTTAAGCCATTACCTTTTAACCATTGAGCAAACTTTTTCACTTTTCTTTACCTCGAGATATCGCGTTTCAGGAGTTACGAGTCACAATGTTTACAAGCCCCGATGCGCGAAGTTACAAAAAGATTTTAAAAAGATTACCTCAGGTTAAAGCTAAGAGTAAGGTTCCTTAAACCCTAGTCAAGTGCTATCGGGGTCTTGCGTCTCAACGTTCACTCTCTCCAAAAAACTTTCCATCACAAATCCGATAGGAGAAACCGCGAGACATTAACATAAGTTACCTGGGTTAGTGTCAAGGATGAATATGTTTTTAACCATAGTTAAAATCTGTCGGGATTTCATGACTCGACATATGCTCCTCTCGGGAACTATACCTTCGAATCCCTGCGTCGCGAAGTCGCGATATTAAAAAAAAACATGATTAATTAAACACTTAATCTTGTTTACTTTCTTTCTTAACTAGATCTAATCATCGCAATCTCGAGATTTTGCGACTCGGCATACACTCCTCCTAGAAACTATACTTTCAAAGCCCTGAGTCGCGAATTCGCAATATTAACTAAACATGACTAATTAAACGCTTAATCCAGATTACGTTTTCTCTTAACTAGATCGCGTCATCGCGATCTCGGGTTTTAAGGGCTTGAAAGGTTAGAGTGAAAACTCCTGATATGGCGAACTCCGAAAGGTTGATTAAAGTTTAAGAAAGCCTAATTAAAGAAGCTAATCCAACTTAATCGGTGTTTAATACAAATAATAATATGCACAGTCTACGAGGTAAATTTAAAATTTTCCTTGCGCCAACTTGTGTCACGAACCGTCGAAATTTATGGCATTAATTGGAAATGAGGCGAAGCAACAAGTAAGGATATGGTTTTTATTGCTAAATCTGTCTCTAAAAATGATTTTACCGTTCTCTTCATAAGGTCGTCGAGGTTTTAAATGGTCTAAGATATAGGTCTCTTTCTTTCAGTACCACAAAGCTCATTTCTATTTTGCACAGAGAAGCCTTTCTCAGCAAACTAATTTTTGTATGTATACATATTTTTACCACAGGAGAGATAAATCAGAACCCTCTGTCATGGCCCCATGAAAAGAATCCAAGGAAAGTGCTCAGAGTTTAGGGAAAGTCTCAGATAATGTCTCAAATACTTCACCACGAAGTGTTGATTTTGTCAGAACCTGGTCATACATCTCCGAGATTCTGCAGTCCGAATTGGTAGAATGTTCAGATGATTCCAGTGATAATGAGAAGGATGACTTGGCCACCAAATACAAGATCGTCATCCAAGAAGAAATGCATAAAGTAGCGGCCATACCATGTCTTCTTCCTTACTATGATATGATCTGATGGGCACTAGACCATGTAGATATTCCGACCAAAACCATCATCAACGAGTAGAAGGTCACTATTGGGAACTTTAGACCAGAACACTTATAGGAGATGTACAAATTGTCATCCACGCCGACCTTCACATACAATGCTGAGTTTTTGGAGGATTTTAAACAGAAGGAATGAGAGCAATATCGCAAAAGCTTATTTTATTTGATCAAGGATTGGGTCTCACACCCCGCGAAGTTCAGGGCAGATAGTAACAGAGTTTATTCCATATCTTCCTTGGAGCCACAATTCAAATACATAGCAATGATGACTTTTAGATTGTATGGCATGGAGGACACCACACATTTTTTCCTCTCGTGGGTTTCTCTGATGCATATAGTCACAGAAGGCTGTTCCTTCGACTGGACCAAATTGTTGTCAAATATTCTAACCAGTTGGATTATAGAATATCAGACGCAGCAGGCGAGTGGGAAGGCCGCTTCATTTTTTATGTCCACATACATCTTGGACGTCATGTGTTTCATGATACCTTTTCCCTTAATGAGCTGGAGCTGGGCTCCATATAATGTTGAGCCTATCCATGTATACCATTCAAAGCTTTGGGAGGATAAGGCCGTAGATTTCATATACGAAATTTTCAATTGGGTAATGGTACCGATGCATGTCACCATCTTCGGTAATCCACCGCCCAGGCTATTAGATAACATCGCGACAAATTTGAGCAGCATGGCCAACTGGTACGTGGAGGCAGAATTTTCATACATCAGGGTTTTTGGCGCCTCTGTTCCTCCACATGCTCTACCATTATTTATACCCGATAGGCTGGTTTGTCGCGAAATCGCGAGGCAAATCATGATTGGTGGCATAAGCAAAGAGCTTAAGGGATTTTTGAAGAAGGTGTGGCCACCTTTCCCCATTCATTTAAATACCTATTCTTTATTAGATTTCAGGCATGCAAAGGCTGAGGCAGCAGCCTTGGAAGATATTAAATTGGTTCACATTGAATTCAAGAAACACGACCCACACTGGGTCATGAGTAATCACATGGCTAGTTATGGCCTTAAAATATTTGAACACGAGAATTTGCCTCATGATGATATTTTCCAAGGCACAAGATCTTAAGCCAAATTTTTGGGTCAAATACAAGCCCTGTCGCCCGAAGAGAGGGCCGATGTTTTCAAATTCCAAGAACACCAGTGGAGCTGCCTTCCCCCAGTATTATGGGGTGTGAACCCAACGAACGTAGAGGTGCAACAAATGAAATCCGAGGGCTCCAAAGATTCAACACCCAACCAAGAAGAACACCAAGAAAAGAAAGAGAAAACTGGGGGCCCGAAACAGGAAGCCGAGAGTCCTAACCCTCCAAGAGAGCCAACCTCGGTGGTTACTCTAGGGAAATCATATAAGCAGGTCGGAAATCCCATCGTTACTGTTACCCCCCTACAATCCACAAAGGGGATCCCAGACGTAGGTTGTATTTTTGACGAAGAATTAACGCCTATAACTATGGAAGAGCTACCTCCGAATGAATTATTCTTCGATAAGAAGAGAAAGGCTGTTGTGAGACAAGAAATCTATTAAGAAGCATGCATAGCAACCAAGAAATTTAAAATATTAGCTGATGGGAAAACTATGAAAAGAGAAGAATTTGCAACTCAAATAGCAGGAACATTGGGGGCTTCCTCTACAACCAACCAATATTCAGTTAGGACCCTAAAGGATCAACTGAAGTGAAAAAATTGCTTGATCAAAACATTAGAGGCTAAAATAGCTACAACAGAGGCAACTGCCAAAGATCAGGCGAATACATGTATAGAGCAGGCTAGATTAGCTGATCAAAAATAAATCGAGCGGCTCAAAGCCAATCTTGAACAGACATAGATGATGGCTCAGAACAACCAAATACAGATAGGCCAAAAAGGAGAATTGATAGGGAAGATACAGGCCAAATTAGACTTCACTGAAAGCTAGGTAATTGATATCGGGATATTTCAATCCCAAGCTATAGAAATTAGAAAAAGAGTGTCGACAGCTTAGCAAGGTCTACTTGCTAAGGTGGAAACAATTCAAAACAATTTCCAACTCATTGATCAAGTATTGGAAAACCTCTCTCTTAGAGAAAAGGGAGCCGGGGCAACTCAGGTTGCTTTCCAGGAGCTATTATAGCCACGACGAAAAAGGAAATAGGTAGTAGTTCTAGGTTTTCCATCATAGAGTAGACCCGAGGTAACATCTTGCTGAAAGAATGGGAGTGTAACATATCAGAAGGCAGGCAACAAGCTAAAGAGGCAAGCAAATCTTGTGAAGAAACTTTTGGCTTCATAGATGGAAATTTGTTAGGTCTTGATGGTGGAAGCAACACAGAAACACTAGGCCGAATCAATGTAGCCAAGCACCTGCTCAAGATCATTGAGAATGAAGAAAGAGAGTTGGCTGAAATATCACAAATAACCCAGATGAACATAGTCCAAATAGATAAATGGATAATTAAACTAAGTGTACAATTATGTTATATCAACGCCCATGACCGACAGGTGGAAGGAAAGTTGCCACAATTGGTGAAAGATTGTTATACTTTTGAGGCTAATAATCAAGCAAAACCTTCCAGGTTGATATCCCAATTGGTGGAGAAGTGCATCACCTGCACAGAACATGCGAAGGGGAAGGTTTTCGGTACTAAACAAGGATAGAGACAAAGAATTGAAATGATTAATATCCTTTTTTGTTGTAACCGAAAACCTCTGTAACGATTGAGATTCCAGCATGTAGAGATTTGTATAAATATGCACTTTGAAGAAAGAAAAAGGGCTAGACCTATTTTGGTCGATTGTAATAGAGACTCTCTCCTTTTGAATATTAATACAAATCAATCCGAAGACTCTTGATTCCATCAAGACTGTGTTATGAGTTTGTTTCCTCTCTGATTTCATGTTCAATTTCATTTCACACATATATGTTTGATGAATGTTTTATTGCAATTTAATAAAACCTCTACTGTGGTGATTAATTTTTAATTGTCTATATAGTTTACAAATTTTCCTCTGTATCGGATATTAGCAGATACAAGATCTGTGGACTCTTTATATTTTCATATCTTATACATTCATCATATTTCTTCTCACCTTTTTCTTTTTCTGTTTACATGGCGATATTCTCCCTTGATAGGAGTCTCGTATTATAAACAACTTTATGTTTTTTCTCACATTTTCACACACATCAATTATTTAATAGATAACACAGTTACGGGAAAAGGCCTTTGGTTTGTAATTTATCTTTTACCTTAAATCATATAGTTCTCTTTTATACAATTGAATTGAGACAACATTTAAAACTTTGAAACTTTCCTTTAATTTTACTATTCCTCTATGACTGTCCTCGTTGTAAGACAACCTAACATTGAACCCGGTTTATCGGACCAAAAACACATCGCTCTGAACCTTTTCGATATTATCCTTAAAACAACCACTACCTGGGTAGAACTTGAACTTTCATGGGCCGCTGTTGAATGGGATATAAACATCCAGGAAAAGTTGGAGGCTAGACAGCGACAACCTGGAAATCAGCCTTAGCTTCCTTTCCCGAAGGTTGATGCTTTCCCTCTTCTTTATCCTTTACTCACTTTCAGATGCCTAGACACTGTACTTTCTAAGCCTTAAGCACATACTTTGGAACAACACCATGTTCACACATTCCCCTCAAACATCTAATTTTCTTTGGTGAGGGAAATGGTGCAACAATTGAGATCATGTTAACTCAATTTTTTATCATCTTTTTGAAATACTAATGGTCACTAAGGAATAAGGATGCTACATTATTGCACACTCCTCTACTAAATCTCATGAGTGATCAAATCCACGGTCTACCCTCACAACAACGTGTAACCTATGGGTGAAAAATCATGATATTTTCAACTCAGATGACATAAAATGAGTTTTGGTAGGTGGAAACATGGATGTTGTTCCTTCTCTCCTGGTGAAACCATGTACAAGTTTAGTACAACCCCATTACCCACATGTGAATTGATTGGAAAACATATTTTTTTTGCTTTTTCACATCGAAATCGATACATTAAATAGCCCCATAATCATAATTTAAAACATATCATTAATCACATTGCATATCTTTACATCTTGGCTCAATCTAGATTCCATATGATATTGATGCAATCCCATGTCAATGCACACTCGTGGCTTCGTTGTCACACTTGGAAATCCATTAGTAGCATCTAGAAAATAATGCATCTAATATCTATGTATACATCCATTACAATATTTCATAACCATGTGAATTAATACTGTAAATTACGTACGTCATACACTATACAATTTAAATCCGTCCAATTTTATCATATAAACATTAAAAGAAAACTATTTTAGAAATACCATTATGTCAATTAAAGCCAATCAAAATAGTTAATAGAGTTTATGTTTTATCATCATAATATATGTCAATAAACCAGGTCATTTTGTAATCAAAAT
>SNQJ01S0079290.1:4311-35954 GCA_010110895.2 Picea sitchensis | reverse complement strand
TGTAGTCTCTAAATAAATAAGGTTACCATAGGCAACAACCTCAAAATAGATTTGAATCTATACAGTTATAACTGGAACATTATTTGGGTTAAAGAATATATTCATAAAAATAACCAATTTTTCTAGGATTTTAGCTTTACAGCAAACTATTAACAGTGAAGAATCTGTTTGTGCTCCATTTGGGTGTGCTCTCTGAAGGAAATTATAAAAGAAAATTTAGAATCATCGACCTAAGGTCTACTCTCTCCAAAAGAAAATCTATTGTACAGAAGCGCAACACAGATCTAATTTAAAATCTGTGGGCGCATCTGAATTTGCACATAGATTTAGATGTTGATGAATTTATAATGGATTCTGGAACTGTAGTGGGTGAATTTACTTGGTAGTTGATCTGAAATGAAGAAGGCTAGTGTGCCTAAATTTGCATGCAATATGTCTGTGCACTTTAAGTCTTTTCTTGAGAATTAATTCCATTTTTAAAATACAGATTAACAACATAGCGCAACAGATTTTAAAATTTTTAAAACACAGATTAACAACATAGCACAACAGATTTTAAAATTTTTAAAACACAGATTAACAGCATAGCGCAACAGATTTTAAAATTTTTAAAACACAGATTAACAACATAGCGCAACAGATTTTAAAATTTTTAAAACACAGATTAACAGCATAGCGCAACAGATTTTAAAATTTTTAAAACACAGATTAACAACATAGCGCAACAGATTAAAACACAGATTAACAAATTTTTAAAACACGGATTTTTAAAATCTATTCTACAGAAGCGCAACATAGATTAACAATAAAATCTATTTATTTTTAAAACACACACATAGAATTGTGCCCACACACATACAAAAATGGGTTTCGATACTTACAGTTGTGCTCGCTCCAACAGTTGCGCTCGCTCCCCAGCTCCGACCAACGGCAAACACCTACTGCGACCACAACGACGACCACAACTGCAAACACCTACTGCGACCACAACGACGACCACAACTGCAAACACCTACTGCGACCACAACGACGACCAACGACAAACACCTACTGCGACCACAACGGCAAACACCTACTGCGACCACAACTGCAAACACCTACCGCGACCACACCGGCGACCACAACACAAATTTGCGAAAATCGTTCTACAGCCGATGTGTCGGTAATATATAAACATTCTTTCGGCCGAAAGATAGTTTGGCTGAACAAATGTTCGGCCGAACAATATTTCGGCCAAACAATATTTCGGCCGAACTATCTTTTGGCCGAAATGTTATTGCCGGAAAAGAAATATCCGTCTGACCAAATTTGTACACGCAAATCGAGGGGGTTGTTATTGCACCGTTCGATTTGACGTTTACGTTTTCGGCCAAAAATAGTTCGGCCGAAAATAATATCTTTCGGCCGAACAATATTATAAGTTCGGCCGAAAAAATGTTTTTCGAAATTTTGGAGACCCGATTGTCACGAAAGTGTAACCCACCTTCGTGATTTCACCCTAGATCTATTTTTCCTAACAATATATTGTGGAAGAAGGAAGTATTGTTTTGTCTCTTGTAGGATTTCTCTTACACCGAGAGCTTGGGCTCCAAGGTCAAGAGTTGTTCTCAATTTTTCTGTGGGCATATAGAATATATTTAAGGGGAAATTAGGGAACCATTTGTTACCTTTTGTCTTGGATCAAAGGAGTCTTGATCCAAGGGGGGTTTCACTTGTCCGCAAAGAAAAATTTTCCACAACACTTTGTTGCATCCATGACCTCCACTTCAGCTCTAATTTACTTCTATTGAAGACCCTTCTTATTTGGGTTTTTACAATCTCGAGGCCCTCTCTTATGACATGCATTGGTCCTACTAACACCTATTACATGATTCCCTTCAAACTAAATGGAAATCATTTTCACTAACATATTCCCCCCAATTTGATTACCATGAGCTATTGACTATAAATAGATAGGTCACTAAATACACCCATCATTGAGAAAAAAACCAACACCGCTAGCCACAAAACTCAATTGGAAATGGGTTTTACCCTCTACCACTAACCAACTAGGAAGAGGTGAGTAAGCATGATCCCAATATTTACCCCACTTGACAATGCCTAAGTAAATCTAGGAATGTCTTAGAAACATATAAGAAACATAGAGGAAATACAACAAAAACAAAGAAGAAACTAACCTCCCATATATTGCATGAGTTCTAATAATCTCTAGAACTAGATTTCTAACTGTCTACATGGATTTTTCAAGACATTTCCCATAAAATATCACCATTCTTGCAAGATATGGATTAATTCTAAGGTGAGGTGGAGAATTGAATGTGAGATAGAAGATTCAAATGATGATGCCTTTTATTATTCCTCCTCAGGCTTCCTTCACACACACAATCATCATATCTTTTTGTCGTTACTTTTCCATCAACCTGGCAAATGCCAACTCCATCTCTTGAACATGCCTCTAACACCATGTGTGGGAGATTCATATCCAAACTCTATATATAAAGGAAATCATCATTTTTTTTGTAGTCTTGTTATCCTAGCTTACATCTAGGTCCTAAGCATCGAGAATCACTCCCTCATTGGCCAATCTATTTGCTACGCTATTTGATTTGTGTTTAACATGGAGAGTAATGATATATGGATGAGACTAACACTTCCTACAATGCACTATATTCCTAAGGTGACCCTTCAATTTCTCATTAGATTCTCTTATATTCCTAAGGTGACCCTTCAATTTCTCATTAGATTCTCTAATTGAGAGCCATTCGACAATATTATGAGAGTATTCACTAAGACTAGGGAGTACCCTTCAACCATTAGCTTATCGTATACTTAATCTAGAGGTTCGTTAGAGCCATTCGACAATATTATGAGAGTATTCACTAAGACTAGGGAGTACCCTTCAACCATTAGCTTATCGTATACTTAATCTAGATGTAACGAACCTCTAGATAAATTCAAACAGTTGAGAAACTACCATGATTTAAACATTAATAAGATGAGATTAAAAAAAAAAAAACCAGTGATTGCGCAATTTTAGCAATGCTTGCGCACTTTTACCTTAAATCATCTAGAACTTTTAAACGCATCACACAAATACAAAAGAATCTAGCTGATAATATGGATAAGGATGATACATAAGCATTTACCTAAGATCGTAAATGTCTAATAGTTACTTTAAGTTTGCGCAACTTGCGCCATTCTTACCATTGGATGCGCAAGTCGCATTATATATATTCCAATGAATGATTTAAGTAATTATTAAATTAGCTATCAAATAAAACCTAAATATTAAAATAATTTAACTAATTAATATTCACTAACAAAATACATTAAGTCGCAATAAACACTCTAATGATTGATCTATTTAATCATTACTTTAATCAATCAGTAAATAAAAGGAAACTTAATATAAATTCATTTAATTGATCATTATCATTAACATCATCTCATAGTCATCTTAGAACTCATCATTATTACCCATTAAGTCCGGCTTCCTAGTTCATAATACAAACCATAACCTATCAATAATTTGTATAATATAAAATTCCTAATAACCCCAATCATATACTCCAATAACTTCCAATCGATCAACAAATTACCGGGGTGAAAATTTCAAGTAGATTAGTCAAATCTTTTTGCTTTAAAAATCAGTAAGACACCTAACACACATAATAGATGAAGAGAGGAAAATTCAATTAAGCTATGGCCAACACCAATGATTCAAGGCAACATTGCTGCAAAAATATCCCAGTCGATAGAATATCATTAACATCACCGTCAACGTGAAACCATTGCCTCCATCATAGAGCACTGAGACTTAGAGAGGGCGAGAGAGAGTAACCGCTGGAAACGTTATTCAAGATTCTGACACAAAAAGGGTAATAATTTTATTTTTTATATATAGAGAGAGCCTTTATTGTTATCAGGATCTTGTAGTATCTCTTCTCGTAGTCTGTGTATCCATACAAGAGTCGAATTACAACAAATTGATAGTTAGAATAAAAGTAATCTCGGAACAAATTAAGATTAACGCTGATATATATATATATATATATATATATATATACATACCGGTAATATCGAGAGGTTTTTCAAAGGATTAAGATCTGTAAGCATTTATTTCCTATCATCGTTGACAGGCTTAATTTAAAATGTCAAGGAAAATATGCACAAAAACAACAATACGACTTAGCTAGACATTCCTACATAGAAAGCTCCGCCTAGACAACTTGTGCAATGTTCCTTCCCCTTCGTCTACTAATCCAATGACTTCACCGGTACCTACCAGCGAACACTAGGGGTATTCTTCTTCTCTCTTAGCCCCCCGAGCAGCAAAGGGGTCACACACAGAGAAACTTTGAACAATTAGCTTAAGCTTGCCCCACTAGAACATGTTTCCACCTCTTGCACAAGCTTCCATCCCAACTCACTCACGCAAGTAAACTTAGTCAATAGAAATTTTAACAACATTTCATTCATCTAGCAATAGAGTAGTTTCTCTCTTCCTCGCCATTCATTATATAGGAAAATTCACCTTGACACATGTCATCTCATGCACAATTAACTAATTTTTAAAATTAAATTAAATATTATTCACCCACAACACATGTCACACTCTCCTCAAGTTGCACATGTTAAATCCCTTTTTAATTTAAAAAATTAGACATTTTCCCTCACACCCACAATTTGTTCCTAAATTTCCTTCTAGTTGTCTCTTAGTTCCCCAATTCATATTTTTATTGTGTCCCCTAACTAAATTTCAGTTTGAGTTTGATTATGACTCTTCTCTTAGTTATGATTTAGAGGTTGATTGACTTAGGATACTAACTCAAGGTTGACAACCTATTCTCTCATGAATTTATTTTCTTTTAATTGAAATTCTTTTTATTATTTTCATGCAGGCATGTGCATATATCTTAATTTATTCCTATTCTTCCTTTGCTAATGTTTATATAGCCAAATTTCCTTATCCCATTTAATATTTTATTTAATTAAACATTTAGACTTAGACTCTTTGTTAGGTTTTCTAGTTTATCATTTAACAATAAATTGTATGCTCTTTTCTAATAAGGTCTAAGCATTCATTTAATTTTCTAGGGTCTTCTAGATTTTTTTTTGACTCACAATTTTGTTTATGCGGTGTTCCCTTCAAGACACACTTCCATGCTCCAAGGGTGCCACTCTCCATTGACTAGTTTAGAAATTTTTCAGACACTTGGAGTCCACACTCCATTGGTCAACCTTGTGTGAGACTAAGATATTTCTGAAGAATAAGGTATCCTCCTTATTGCGAGCCCCTCAGTAATCCTCATGAGTGAATATCTCAGTCTACCGTCATGACATTGTGAACCTCTTGGAACAAGGTAATCATTAACCTTCGATTTAGGTCACAGTGGGAGTGCTAGTAGGTTGTGACATAGATTCTACCACACCTCTCCCTCATCTGTCTCATATCTCTATAGGAACACTTTACTCCATATGTGAGTCGGATTAGCAAGTTTCACCATGCCTGCATTCACTGAGAAATATAATGTCAATAATCCATATACATGAAATCCATACTAAAATAATCATCACTAATATATATGCATATAAATCAAGTACTCAAACAAAAATAAAAGTCCACTCCCTGACTCAATATGAAGTCCAAGGGATTATGTCGATGCCATCAACATCTTCATCATGTCATGTTTCCTACACACTCAGGAAACCTCATCATAATACCTGTCAATACTATACATCAAATAAATAACATATAAATCTCAATACCCAACATAGCATAACTCATAAACCAAGCATAATCATAATGTACCATGTTTTAACCAGATCAATTGCTCACAAGTATCCTCAAATAATAAATCAATATATATAAATGTGATCAGTGGAACTGGATGTTACATACACCCCTTCTTGTTTTAAACTTCGTCCCAAAGTTTGTACAATCTAATAATGAAATCAATAAGTCTAACCGATACTAATATATATACCAACTATCAAAATAAGTAAGGAAAGTGCTGACGCATCTCATATGCATCCTCCCATGTAGTAGAGTGTGGACTATAACTGTCCCAATGGACCTTGACCTAATTGATTATTCGACGTTGTAGTTTTCGAGTGTGATGGTCCAGTATGCGGATCGACTCCGTTATGAGAGAACTCTCATCCGATACCTGCAAAGAACTCATATCAATAACATGTAATGGACCTGAAATGTAATGACGTAAAACTAAAACATGAAACACATCGTGCATACACCTCAAAGAATCAGGTAAGGCTAATCGATAAGTCACGGGCCCTTTCTTTTCTACAACTTTGAAAGGTCCCACAAACCTTGGAGATATTTTATCACTCTTTCCAAACTTAATCGAACTCTTATGTAGCTTCACCCACAAAAATAATTTATCACCTACCTCATAACTACGGTCTATACGATGTTCATCCACATAACTCTTGTTTCGGTCTTGTGCTTATTTAATCCTTTACGTTATGGATTTCATCTGATATTCCATTTCTTGGATCACTTTTGGTCCCACTAGTTCCCTGTCCTCTAGTTGATCCCAACTTAAAGGTGTCCTACACAGTCATCCGTATAGAAACTCAAAAGGTGCCATCTTTATCATACTCTGATAACTGTTGTTGTATGTAAACTCTACCAATTATAAAAATTATTCCCAACATTTTTGTTGATTCATCACATACTGGCGCAAACCCCCTTCCCTCCAATGGGTTGCTCGACCTCTCGGTCTTGGATCATTTGGAATATTGAGTCAGAGTGACTCCTTGGGTCCCTACAGGCACCCAAAATAACTCTACTCACACACATAGGTCTCTTCCGCATGTGACCACGGCTATAACCGTGGGTCTATCTCCTTGCAATTTAGACTTTGGGGAAATTCTGAATCCTTCCCTTAGCTTCTCCTAAAACACATTGTTTTGAAACTCCGAACTCCTACCATGCATCTCCTCAGATACACTGGTTCCACAAGGGTTCGGGTTTCATGACTTCACGAAACTCTAAGTCTCTTACTCCAACTTCCGGGTTTCACATTCCCGAACTCCTTAATCTACTGCCACGTATTCCTCCCGCGATCAATGACTGGGATTGGATCGCGACTTCGGACTTTGTGATTTTGCTTCGTCAAGTCTTCGATGTTACCTAACTCCATAGTATCGAAGTGCTCCACGACTATATTCCTCGAGTGTTCACTCGATCTGATAGTCTGGAATCATTCACCTCCTTCTGGAGTGAATCTTGTCCACTGATTTCTGTGGAGACTTCAAGGACTCTTCTTCTTGAATATTTCCACTACTCTTCCTCTTGAGATTAACTTACTGACTTCCTCTGGATACTTTCTTCAACACTTAATCGAATTCCTGGTCTGCGCACACCTTGCAACATACTTTCATCCACAAATTAACCCTCCTTATGGATGGCCTCACACTCCTTGCGACTGTCCTCCAACCACTTTATGTCTCTCGTTCATTGAAATCATGTTATCCCTCCTGAGATTTCGAGTCTGAAAACTTTGTCACGTACTCCTTGCGGATGTCAATGCACTCCTTGCAGACATGAGGTTTCACTATCTCTTATGATCTTTCGAGTCGAAACAGACTCAGTCACACACTCCTTGCGTACATTATGCACACCTTTCACTCTCTCAATGAAGAGAAACAATGAAACTTACTCACTCTTCACAGTGATTCATACATTCAAAAAAAACAAATGTAGCCATAAATACAACAACACGAAAAATAACAGAGTATTGAAAATAAACAAAAGGGTCTACCATTCATTCAAACAGATAGACACATAACAATGCACATTTGGAGCAATATTCTTTGTTATATTCATCCAATTAGAACTTACATACATTCACACAATATTACTCTGTGTCTCCCATCTCTTAGCTTATGATGGAAATATACACACTAAATTCAGCAGTCTTTCCTTGGCAATAATACAATGCTTTATACAAAAAGGTACTCTTCGATCCTTCCCTCCAACTACTCTATGCTATCTTAATGGAATTGAATGTTATCAACTACTTAATACCTACTACAATAAATACTAAGTCAGACAAATAAGAGCGCAAGCTCCAAATCTGTATTGTGATCTGATTCATAAAACAAAATACATTCCCCCATCGATCTTACGTGATGGATCAGCCTCCAATCATTCAATATATCTCAAAAAGTTTTGTCAGACATCACATTAATACATTGATCTTTTGAAATTCAAAATGTTTCAAAATATGTGCTAGTGTGCCCAACTGTCTTCCAAGCTTGTGCTTTGTTGGCGATGTTCCTGCATCATACTCCCTTGGCTGAAAATTCATGGACTCATGTCCATGAGCTCCTGCATCGATATTTCATGCTTCTGGATATCCGCTTCATCGATCCAACTGGAATCTTCTATTGGTCATCCCTTCTACTTTACTAAGTATTCAACATACATTTTCCTCCTAGTTTTCTTGCCAACTCGTTGATCTATGATCTTTTCCATCTGCGGCCTCTCTGCTATAGGCATCTGTTTCTCCCATTAAATCCTTCTTTTATCTCTAGATCTTTCAGCTCCATCCTCCCTGTAAGAATACAAGTCTGAAATGTTGAATATGGGTGATATACCCACATCTTCTGGCAACCCTAATTCATAAGCATTTTCCCCAGACTTCCTTAAGATTTTACATGGCCCTATCTTTTTCAATTGTATCTTATTGTATGTTCCTCTTGGGAATTTCTCTTGCCTCAAGTGAGATAGAACTTGATCTCCAACCTCAAATTCAATATTTCTCCTATGTTGATTAACTCTGCGTTTGAATTCACCACTGCTCTTCTCCAACTGCTCCTTGATCTGATTGTGAAGTTCTGACATCTCTGCAGCGAAATCTTCGACTCTGATGCTCCTAAACTCACTCTGCTTCAGATCTCTCAATTTTGTCACTCCTATCGGATTCATTCCATACACTATTTGAAATGGACTTTTCCCAATGCTTCTATTCACCGAGTCATTATATGCAAACTCAGCTTGTGCTAGAATTTGATCCCACTGACTATGGTGTTCAGTGACCAAACTTCTTAGCAATTCTCCTAGGATTATATTCACCACTTCTATCTATCTATCTATATAGCTCAGTCTGTAACTATTTCCACAACGTCCTCCATAAATGACAAACAAATTTGGTATCCATGTATGAAACTATACTCCTGGGAAATCCATGGAGTCTCACAACCTCTTTGAAAAACAAATTTGCAACATGCGTTGCATCAGTGGTCTTTTGGCATGGGATAAAGTGTGCCATCTTTGAAAATCTGTCCACCACCACAAATATGGAATCACTTCCTCTCAATGTCCTTGGCAATCCCATCACAAAATCCATGCTTATTGCATCCCAAGGCCTCTCTGGAATAAGCAATGGCTGATACAACCCAGTGTTCTGCTTCTTCCCCTTGGCATACTGACAAACCCTACAATTGTTCACAAATTTTTTCACCTCCACTCTCATACCTAGCCAATAATATGAACCATTTAATTGGGTAAAGATTTTTTCATGGCCGAAGTGTTCGGCTAGACCTCTGTTGTGCTTTTCCTTCAGCGGATTCCCCCTCATCAAGCATCTTGGTATGCACAACTGGCATCCTTTGAACAACAACCCATCCTGAATCAAATATTCAGCCCACTGGCTTCTATCTCAGAGTACATGATTTCCGCACACTTCATATGCCTCTCCAAAATCTAAATCATTGTGGTACATTTATTTAAGGTGGTCAAACCCCAAGGTCTTGACTTGAAATTCCTGCAGAATCAAAATCCTCCTGCTCAATGCATTAGCAACCTTGTTAGCATTCCCATAAATATGTTTAATGACAAAAGTTAAATTTTGCATAAACTCTATCCATTTGGCGTGTCTCTGGTTTAACTTCTTCTGTCTGGTTATGAATTGCAAAGCGTGATTGTTGCTATACAAAACAAACTCCTTCGGTACAAGATAGTGCCTCCATTTCTTCATATCTTGGATTATGGCATAGAATTATTTGTCATACGTGGAGTGATTCCTTTTAGCTTCATTCAATTTCTCACTGAAATATGCAACAAGTCTGTTGTCTTGACTTAAGACCGCTCCAATTGCAACTCCACTCACATCACATCTCACCTGAAATGTTTTCCCGAAATTCGGTAAAACCAGAATCAATTGTTCAGTTATTTTCTCCTTCAATATATTGAATCTCTTCTCGGCCTCTTTTGTCCATTTGAAATACTTGTGTCTTTTATTTACTGTATCCATCATTTGATCACTAATCCCGCTAAAATTTCTAATGAACTTTCGATAAAAACTTGCCAATCCATGGAAGCTTCTCACCTCAAAGATATTCTTCGGTGACGTCCATTCTCTGATCACTTTCACCTTTTCGAGATCCATCTTCAACTCATTTAAATAAATCCCAAAACCCAAATATATGAGCTCTGTCTTCATGAAAGAGAACTTCTTTCGATTAATCAACAACTTCTCTTGCTGCAACCTCCTCATCACTAATTTTAAATGTCTCAAGTGTTCCTCCTTAGTCTTACTAAATACCAATATATCATCTAGATATACAATTACAAATTTACCAATGAAATATTTTAACACTTCATTCATCAGTCTCATAAAATTACCCGGGGCATTCATTAATCCAAACGAAATAACAAGCCATTCATACAACCCCTCATTCGTCTTGAATGTTGTTTTCCATTCATCACCTTCTCTCATTATGATCTAGTGATATCCACTTTTCAAATCTATTTTTTAAAAATAGTTAGCTCATCTCATACAGTACATCAAATCATCCATCCTTGGTAATGGAAACCTGTATCTGATGGTGATCTTGTTTATGTCCCTCGAGTCTGTACACATCCTCCATCCACTATCCTTCTTTGGACTTAATACAATTGGCTCTGCGCATGGACTCAAGATTTCCCTAACCAATCCTTTGTCTAACAGATCTTGAACCTGTCTTTTCACTTCCTCGTTCTCTTGAGGTGTCAATCGGTACGCTGCTTTGTTCAGCAGGCTTGCTCCTAGTATCAATTCAATGTGATGACTGATGCTTCTGATAGGTAGCAATGAGTTTGGCAACTCATCCACTACAATGTCAAAAAAATTCTCTAATAGTTCCTAGACCTCCTCAGGAAAATCTTCCAGTGAATTATTGGTAAGGATAACTCTCTGCTTCCTCACTACAACAAATTGCATCTCTTGCTCCTTCTTTACTTCCTTCAGGAGTTCCTTCCCACTCATGAGAAGTATGCTCGCGCTGACTTCATCCTTCACCTTCTTTTCCTTGATTGGCAACAACATGTGTGTCCTACCGTTATTTTCTAAGGTGTAAGTATTTCTCCTCCCATCTTGGATAACATTCCTGACACACTGCCAAGGTCTTCCCAATAAAACATGACAGACGTCCATAGCAATCACATCACACAAAATCTCATCTTTATATCCCCCTATTTTAAAATTAACCAGGCATTGTTGAGTGACTGTTACCTGATGACCTTTCTGCAACCATGAGACTTTATACGATGTTGGATGCGCATTTGTCTCTAGCTCTAGCTTCTCCACCATTTCTTTGGATACTAAGTTGTTAGTGCTCCCACTATCAATTATCACATTACAAACCCTCTCCTTTGTTTTGCAAGTTGTCCTGAACAAATTGTTCCTCTGCGCTAGTTTTTCAGGTTCTGGCTCTTTCTTCAAAAGAACCTTCTTCATCATTAATGATATTCCATCCTCTGCACCTTATACCTCAACATCTTGCTTCTATTTTTCTTAAATGTGAGCTTCTCCTCCTCCTTTCTTCCTCTCGGGACAATCCCAAGACACGTGTCATGTTTTTCCACAGGCATAACATCTCACTTATCATCCTCTGCCTCTTCCTCTTCCTTTGGGAAAAGAAATTCTACCACCACTATGCCTTCCTCGGGAACTTCCTCCTCTCTCAGAGTGGCTATGTGGCTTCTCTGCCTCATCCTTGGGCTTCTTCGTTTTATTCTGGGCAACTCCCTTGCCTTTGCTCAAGCTTCAACCTCTGTTTTGTTGACTCTGCTTCCTAGACAACTTCTCTTCTACCTTCAGCGCCATTTGATACGCATCCTCTACAGTTCTAACTGTCATCATGTTGATCTTGTCCGGAATATCATATCTCAGGCCATTGATGTATCTAGAAACTTTATCTTCATATATCTCTCTCTGTCCAGCTCTAATATTCAACTTATAGAACTCTTATGTGTACTCCTTCACGGTCAATCCTCTCTATATCAAGTTATGCATCCTCCTGAACAGACTTATCTGGTAATCCTTGGGTATGAATTTTGCCTTTAACTTGGATACCATTCGATCCCAACTCTTGATCTTTTGTTTTCCCTTGCTCCTCCTATCGACCTACAGTTCATCCCACCACAATGTTGCATGTCCTTTCAACCTAGTGACAACATGCCTTACCTTTTTCTCTTCTTCGACATCATCATAGTCTAAATACTTTTCCATGGCTCGTATCTAGTCAAGCAATTCTTCGGTTTCTGAATTTCCTTCATACATAGGGATGTCAATCTTCGCTCTCGCTCCCAAATTGACAATCGCTCTTAACAGGCGTTCTTACGCAACATCCTCAACTACAACTTCTTCAACTTCTACTTCTTCATTTTCTACCTCGTTGACATCTCCAGCACCAGGTGATATCCTTGGTGTTGTTTCCATGGCATATAGACTCACACGCAGTTATCTCATCTCCCTTTCCATAGCTTTGTTTCCTATTGGTGGGTCATCACGTCTTCTAGGCAGCATTGTGCTGACACTCTTGATATCTCCCCTCCTAATATCAGTTTTTCTCCTCTCACCCTACAGAAGTCAATTATGTACCCGACTCTGATACCACTCCTAGCGCAAACCCCCTTCCCTCCAATAGGCTGCTCGACCTCCTAGTCTTGGATCATTTGGAATACTGAGTCGGAACGACTCCTTGGGTCCCTACGGGCACCTGAAATAACTCTACCCACACACACAGGTCTCTTCTATAAGTGACCACAGCTATAACCGTGGGTTTATCTCCTCACAATTCAGACTTCGGGGATATTTCGAACTCTTCCCTTAGCTTCTCCCGAAACACATTGTTCTGAAACTCCGAACTCCCACCACGCGTATGGCCCCACAAGGGTTTGGGTTTCGATAATTCGTGAAACTTTAAGCCTCTTACTCCAACTTTCGGGTTTCCAATTCCCGAACTCCTTAATATACTGCCACGTATTCCTCTCGTGATCAACGACTGGGATTGGATCGTGACTTTGGACTTCGCAATTTCGCTTTGTCAAGTCTTCAATATTATCAAACTTCGTAGTATCGAAGTGCTCCATGACTATCTTCCTCGAGTCTTCACAAGATCTAACGGTCTGGAATCATTCACCTCCTTCTGGACCGAATCTTGTCCACTAATTTCTGTGGAGACTTCAGGGACTCTTCTTCTAGAAGATTTACGCTACTCTCCCTCTTGAGCTTAACTTACTAACTTCCTATAGACACTTCCTTCATCACTTAGTCGAATTCATGATCTGTGCACACCTTGCAACAAACTTTCATCCACATCTTAACCCTCCTTATGAATGGCCTCGCACTCCTTGCAACTGTCCTCCAACTGCTTTATGTTTCTTGTGACTGAAATCACGTTATCCCTCCTGAGCTTTCGAGTCTGAAAACTCTGTCACGCACTCCTTGCAGACATCAATGCACTCCTTGAAAACATGAGGTTTCACTATCTCTTATGAGATTTCAAGTCGAAACAGACTCGGTCATGCACTCCTTGTGGACATTATGCACACCTTGCACTCACTCAACGAAGAGAAAAAATGAAACTTACTCACTCTTCACAATGATTCATACATTCAAAAAAAACAAATATAATCATAAATAAAAGAACACAAAAAATAACAGAGTATTGAAAATAAACAAAAGGGTCTACCATTCATTCAAACAGATAGATACATAACAATGCACATTTGGAGCAATATCCTCTTTTATATTCATCCAATTAGAACTTACATACATTCACACAATATTACTCTGTGTCTCTCAGCTCTTAGATTACAATGGCAATGTACACACTAAATTCAACAACCTTTCCTCGACAATAATACAATTCTTTATACAAAGAGGTACTCTTCGAGCCTTCCCTCCAACTACTCTACGCTATCTTAATGGAATTGAATACTTACTACAATAAATATTGAGTCAGACAGATAAGAGTGCAAGCTCCAAATCTGTACTGTGACCTGATTCATAAAACAAAATACATTTCCCCATCGATCTTATGTGATGGCTCATCCTCCAATCATTAAAAATATTCATAACTCAAAAAGTTTTGTCAGACATCACATTAATACATTGATCTTTTGAAATTCCAAAATGTTTCAAAATATGTGCTAGTGCGCCCAACTATCTTCCACACTTGTGCTTTGTTGGCGATGCTCCTGCATCACATACATTCTAAGCATATCCTCTAAAATTTGATTCCAGCGAAAAATGATCCAAAAATGTCCAGCGAAAAATGATCCTCGATCAGATATTATCTTCCTTGGTACACCATGCAATGTTACTATTTAATTAAAAAAATTATAGCTATGTTCGGTGCTTGATACATTATACAAACTAGAATAAAATGCGCACTCTTCGTCAAAGTGTTGATGACTACAAAAATAGAATCATGTCTTCTTGCCGTCAGTGGAAATCCAACAATGAAATCCATCGAAATGACTTCCCATTTCGATTCAGGAATCACATGTGGCTTAATTAAACCTATTGGTTGTCTATGTTCAACCTTCACTTACTGACATTCAAGAAATCTTGCCACATAATTTACTATATTAGTCTTCATTCTCTTCCAAAAGAATAAAGGTTTAAGATCTGCCTTCATCTTCATGACTCCAGGATGAGCCATATACACTGCTCGATGAGCTTCGCTCAAAATTAAGTTTCTCAATTTGTCATTTGGTGGTACATAAATTATTCCATTATACATTAAATGTCTGTCACTGTCCAATAATATCCCGCATATCTAGGTATCATCATTTTATCTTGTCAGATATTATCTTTTACTTCCTTGTACCAGTCGTCATCAATCTGTAACGCTAAAATATTTTCTCTAAGATTCGTCTATAGTGGTATTATGAGAGAATGTGAGGCCTCTGACTCAATGCATATGCCACTCTATTAACCATTCATTTGATATACGTGATCTCAAAATCATATTCACTTAAAAGTTTTGACCAACGCCTTTGTCGCGTGTTCAAGTAACTATGAGTAAAAAATGTGTTGCAATCCATAATGATTAGTTTTTAACTCAAATTTTCATGCAATAATATAATGTCTCCAAACTCACATGGCATAAACAATCGCTAATAATTCCAAATCATGTGTTGCATAATTATCTTCATTCCTTCTTAGTTTCCTTGAAATATACGCGATAACTCGACCTTCTTGCATCAATACTCCACCTAGTCCTTCCTTGGATGTGTCAGTGCATACCAAGAATTCCTTGTCCATATATGGAACCTTCAATATTAGTGTTTTCGTTCATAACTCCTTACGTTTATGAAATTCTTCCGTGCATTTCTTTGTCCATACGAATTTCTTATTCTTCTTCTGTAATTCTGTAATTGGATTTGCTATATTTGAAAATCCTTCTACAAAGTGTGAATAGTATCCTGCTAATCCCATAAAACTATGTACTTCTTTCACATTCATCAGTGATGGCCATTCCATAATGGCCTCAACTTTTGTTGGATCCACAACGATACCTTCTCCAGAAATAATGTGTCCCAATTAATGAGTCTTGGTCTGATAAAACTAACATTTCGACATCTTTCTGCACAACTTGTTTTCTCTTAAACACTGCAACACTAATCTCAAGTGCTCGTCGTTCTCCTCTCTCATCCGAGATTAAATCAATATATCGTCAATAAATACCTATATGAAGTTATCCAAATACTCATGGAATACCCCATTCATTAAACTCATGAACACACCCGAGGCATTCATCAATCCAAACGACAATACAGTAAACTCATAATGTCTGAATCTTGTCTTAAACATAGTGTTAGGAATCTCTTCCTCTTTAATTCACAACTGATGGTATCTCGATATGTATTCAATCTTTGAAAATATTGTCACTCCCTTCATTTGATAAAGTAAGTCATCAATTCTTAGTAACGAGTACTGGTTCTTGATCCTGGATTTGTTTAATTGATGATAGTCAATGCAAAGCCTCCACGATCCATTCTTCTTTCTTACAAAAATAACTGGCACACCCCATGGTGATACACTCGGATGTATAAGTCCCAAACCCAAAATCTCCTTCAATTGCATATTTAACTCTTGAAATTACGGTATCAACATCTTCTATGTCATTCTTGCAATCGGTTATGTTCCTGGTTTTAAATCTACGGTAAATTTCAATTCTCTTTCTGGCGGTAAACCTGATAGTTCCTCAGGAAATACATTAGAAAATTCTGATACTATAGGAACGTCTTACAATCTTTCCACGTCACCTTTTTCATTAAGCGCTAAAATAGCATACAACTTACATCTTTTGCGCATGCTTTTCTGTAATTGTAAGGAAGAAATAAATTTCAATGACACTCCTTTGTTTCTTCCCACAATTAGTCTACTCT
Organism: Picea sitchensis; assembly: GCA_010110895.2. Taxonomy (NCBI): domain Eukaryota; kingdom Viridiplantae; phylum Streptophyta; class Pinopsida; order Pinales; family Pinaceae; genus Picea; species Picea sitchensis. Next base: position 19,261 of record SNQJ01S0079290.1, on the reverse strand, counting down.
ATCCTGAATCATCAATCAAACTTAATCATTTTGTTTTACAGTTAAGTATCACGTCGTGCGATTCTAACCAATCCATTCCAATCACAATGTCATGGGATCCCAAGATTGTGACATATAGGTTTACACTTGTGATTAAGTCACCCAATTTAATGTTACAATTCTTAACATTTCCTCCAACCTTTTGTTTGGCACCAGATACCATTTCCACATATCTAAACTCATCTTGTTCAACTTCCTTCACCTTAATTATTTTAAGTGAAACACTAGATACAAAACTTTCAATAGCTCCTCTATATATCAAAACACTAAAATCTTGATCATCTATCATACCTGAAGTCTTGAGCCCTATAGACTGATGATTGGCCTGGTGGTTATTAACCATTGCATGAATCCTATCGGCCTTGCCCAAATCTCCCACTTTCGTATGTCATACTAATATGGAAGTTATTGCCTTCTCAATATGACAATCCCTATGGTAGTGTGGCTCTCCATAAGTCCAACATCTGTTCTTAAGGCTAGTGCTCCTAGTCCCAGAGGAATAATCTATTGGTATAGGGTTCTGAGGCCCCAATCTGTTCTACAGAAAATATCTAGAATGCTACTTCTATTGAGGATGACATTATTGTTGCTACGATGGTGCTCTATACAAAGTCCTATGACTGGTATTCATTCTACGTGGTGTAGAAAACACAGGTCCTCTGGGTGAATCACGGTTCCCAAAAGTCTTTATAACAAGTGTCTGCTGCTACGGTGCTCGATGTGGTATTTTTCCTATTTGTCTAGAAGGAGTCCTACCTTGACCCTCACTAATTAACTCTTCTTAAACAATAAAAAAATTGTGTACTACATCATGCAAAGTCTGAGGCATCAAGATCCTCACCTTAGCATGAATGTTGAAATTGAGACCAAACACAAACTTGTTAGCCTTCAATTTCTCATTGTTCATATGCGGAGCATATCTGAGAAAATCCATGAACCTGGCCTCATACTATGGTACTATATGACTACCCTATTGTAAAGCGTTGAATTCATTAAGATGGAACTGAATGAACTCAAGAGATAATTACCTCTCTCAGAATCGTTCCTCGAAAAATTCCCATGACACGTCTTCAACGACCATGTTCAATTGTGGTAGGAGTGTCTTCCACTAAAGAAGTGCACTACCTTTTAGTTGAATGACCACAATGCGGACCTTCGTGTTGGAGGTATAATCGTGCAATGTAAATCACATTGCCATATTCTCCAACCAATATTTGGTGGTTAAGTCATCCATAGAACCCATAAACTCGGGAAATTTTACCTTCTCAAGTTCTTTATGAACACTACCACTGACCAAAGGTGGGAACTGCGAACCCTCATTAGACACAAACTCCATGCCCTCGTTGCGATCAAGGAGATTTGTTAGCGGCTCAGACATCCTATGAAACACTTCATCATTCCCATGACATCGCCCACTGCATCTTGCTCTTGCTCATTAGTTTTTCCTTTTCCATGTGGAGTAGATGCCTCAGGTGTTGACGTACTTGGAGGAGGCATTCCTCTTCCTCCCACAACCCGACGTCTACTCATTCTTCGTTCTCTAACCATGATACCTACCATGAATAAATTAAAATTATATTAGTATCACATCTTTAATTAAACATAAGCATTGGAAGTCGTAACAGGTCTAGTGTCACAGAGTGGAACCCGCTCTAATACCATATGTAATGACCCTCTATATAAATTCAAACGGTTGAGCAACTACCATGATGTAAACATTAATAAGATGAGAATTTTTTTTTTTTTAAATAGTGATTGCACACTTTTACCTTAAATCATCTAGAACTTTTAAATGCATCACATAAACCCAAAAGAATCTAGTTGATAATGTGGATAAGGACAATAAATAAGCATTTACCTAAGATCGTAAACGTCTAATGCCTACTTTAAGTTTGTGCAACTTGTGCCATTCTTACCATTGGACGCGCAAGTCGCATTATATATTCCAATGAATGATTTAAGTAGTTATTAAATTAGCTATCAAATAAAACCTAAGTATTAAAATAATTTAACTAATTAATATTCACTAACAAAACACATTAAGTCACAATAAACAATCTAATGATTGATGTATTTAATCATTTCTTTAATCAATCAATAAATAAAATAAAACTTAATATAAATTCATTTAATTGATCAGTATCATTAACATCAACTCATAGTCATCTTAGAACTCATCATTATTACCCATTAAGTCCATGGCTTCCTAGTTCATAATACAACCCATAACCTATCAATAATTTGTATAATATAAAAGACCTAATAACCCCAATCATATACTCCAATAACTTCCAATCGATCAACAAATTACCAGGGTGAAAAGTTCAAGTAGATTAGTCAAATATTTTTTCTTTAAAAATCATTAAGACACCTAACACACATAATAGATGAATAGAGGAAAATTCAGTTAAACATCTACTATATTAATTAAATAATTATTTATATTAATTGCCACTAATTTAGAGACTCGTTAAAAAATATAAAAATACATAATGATTCTACCTATAATTTGATGCAACAAACCACTCAAGTTTACACAATCAGATAACAGGTTACACATGTAAAGCAACCAGAAATGATTATTACGAATCAACTCAAATGAACTAGAGTTTGAGACTGTACGTTAACTTGGGTTATCAATATTTTGAGATTAAATTCTAATACAACGGTTCAAAATTTTATGGAACCCAAGTAATAATTATAACTAGATATTAACTACCGTATCTTAGGTAGGGTCACCTATAAGGAGTCACCATAAGATCATCCCTAGAAGAACGACAAGTGTGACAATCCTGAGATAGTGAAATAAAATAACACCAAGAACACCGAAAGTAGAGGCAGATAATATTGATCCCAGTGCAGAAGTTTTGAAAGGTAAAGATGTGGATCAGACAAGTTAGAAAGGTACTTCCAAGGCCATCAACTAGAATACATATTAGGTCATCACATAAGGGAGATGCAATAAAAAGTCAAAAGTAAAAGTAATCTATTTAAAATGGACGAAAATTCTGACCTTGGTAGTAGATTAACAATTATTAGTTGACGCAGAAGAAATATGGATAGGGTCTTAGTCACTTGGAAGGTAACGAGAGGCTAGGTCAATTGGTAAAACTGTAACATCCCACTCTACTGAGTACACTTTTATTGACATATTCTTTGAGGACACTTGCGTGCAAGTGATCCAGTTATGGTATATTATGATTTTGTTTCAATTATGGGTTATATATGATGACGACGATGTATTGTGACTTGTTGTTAAATTGATGTATATGGCTTGACAGATGCTATTGACGAGTTTTCCTGACTGTGCAGGGCACATGACAGGTTATGGATGCTGATGGCATCGATGGACTTCCTTGGACTCCAAATTGAGTTAGGAAGTGGATTGTATTTGTTTGAGTATTTCATTTTACATACATGTGATAGATGATTGATTTCGGTATGATTTATGTATATAGATTATTGACACTGTTTTTGTCAGTGGATGCAGGCTTGACGATGCTTGCTAATCCGACTCACATAAGGAGTAGAGGGGCCAATCACAGAAACCAGACATTGAGGGAGAGGTGTGACAATGTCCTCGTCACAACCTACTAGCACTCCCTCCATGGTCGAATGGTAGGTTAACAATTACCTATTTCGAGAGGTCCAGTATGTTGTGAGGGTGGAGTAAGACAAACACTCATGAAGATTCTAAGGGGCGCACAATGAGGTTGAGTCCTTATTCCTTAGAAGCCATTATTCTCTCACAAGGTCAACCAAATGGAGTGTTGACTCCAAAGGGTCGGACAAACTTCCAAAACTAGTTTAGAGCAAGTAGCACCCTTGGAGCACGAAGGTGCGTCTTGAAGGGCACGTCGTGTAATTAAAACTTGAGTCAAAAAATCTAGGTGGCATAGAAAACATTGAAATGATTAGACCTTGTTAGGATAAAATAATTAATTGAACTGTAAATTAGTAATTAATCCTAACAAAAGACTAAGTCCAAGTCTAAGTTTAATTGAGGGACTAGTTAAAATATTAAATAAATTAAAAGAGTGTAAAATAAAATCAAACTCTAGGAAGAAGATAAATAAATGGATAAATTGCACATGTGTGCATGAAATTAATAAATTGGATTTTTAAAAATAGAAGAAATAATAATAAGAGAGAATAGGTGTACACATAGAATGATATCTAGAGTCAAGCTACCACTAGTCTAACTAGAAGAAGACTACTAATCCAACTCTAACTAAGATCTAGTTAGGAGACACTCATTAAATGAGAATTTGAGGAACAAAGGGACAACTAAGAGCGAAAATAGGAACGCTTTGGGGAATGTGAGGGAATTTGACCTTTTAAATAAAATAAAAATTGGTAATTACTTGTGAAACTTGGGGAGAGTGTGACAAGTGTGTAGGTGAATAATCCAAATTAATTTAATTAAAAAGATAATTAATTGTGCATGAGGACATGTGTCATTGGGGATTTTTCTATAAAACAAATGAGGTAGAAGGCAAATGGATTTGACTGATTCTTGGTAATGTTACGCTACCAAAATTTTGTGGACTTTGTTTTTCTTGTGAGAGTTTGGATACCAAGCTTGAAGAAAGAGTGGAAGCTCTTCCTTGCAAGGCAAGCCTTGGAGCTATTGTTTGTTGGTTTATTGTGTGTGTGGCCCCTTTGCGGCTTAGGGGGCTAAGGGGGGAGAAGAGTACCATTAGCGTTGACTTGGAGGTGTGGATGAAGTTTCAGTGATTAGAAACCGGGAGAATAGAAGGAGAACAAGTCCTTGAAGGACATCGTCAACTCTCTGTCTTCATTGGCCCCAGTATTTTAATTTATGAAATTGTATTTGTATTGTGATTAATTGTATTAATTTTAAAGACAATGCATAATTGATTGTAATTATAAAGGTTAAATTGCAATTTTCCATGAATCTTGGAGAAATCAATTTCAAATTTGTCCTTTGTACACTTGAATTTTTATAACTCGAAATTTTAGAATGTTGTATTTGCTGCAAATTTTAAATTTTCACCCGAATTCCGAGAGATCTTTGGTCCATTGTGTTAATTGTTCAAGCTTGGAAACGATAATATTCATAGTTTGTTTTATTAAAATCCTTTGCAATCAAAATTGAATGCGTTATATTTTTCTTGTCACGAGCTTGCATACTGAACCCGATTTGATGCGCTGCCAAAGTCAATGGAAAAACATGATTGATTGTTGGTTGTTGTGAAGTTTAATCACATCTATGTATATTAATTTGTATAGTTGTTGCGGAATTTGATTAGTAAATTGGCATCCATATATTATTTTATTGCCAACAAATGGATGGATTCGATACTTCAATTTGTATTATCAGCACAAATTATTGATATCCGAACTTGTATTTCATAAAGTATTGAAATTTCAACAAATTTCATGATGAAATTTCAAAATACCATATATCGTATGGTCTGGTTGTAAATAATTACTAAATTTGCGTTTAAGATTGATGAAATGCGATTATGGTATTGTTGAAATTTTTGGTTCGCAATCTTTGTTGATTCCCTGCCAAGATTAATGACATGTCAAAAATGTTGTAAGCTTGAGTTGTTCAATTTCTAACGCTGATCTACAACTTTATCCGCTTGAAATTTTATTTCAATTTAGAAATTTATATATTGAGCATTAGTTTGATTGTTTGAATCTCCTTCCCATAAATCTTGACCATCGAAAAAGTCACTGCGTCAATTTTGCCCAGGAATCCAAGGATTGACAATCAACGCAATTTTATTGAATAATTATATTAAGGATTGATGGATTTCTAATGTTTAACGCTCTCTCAGAGTTTAAATTCGATGTGACACTGCAACAGATTGCATATCCAGTTCGAGTAGTTGGTCATTATTGTTTATAAAATTGATCATGGTTGTTAACCACCATGTTTAACATGGAGTGTGGATCCTCGTAAGGATCATTGTATCCTTAATGACCCTTTAATATTGTGATTGAGGCATCATCCAACATTATTGCAAATGAATTTCGAAGCTAGCAATCACTGTAAAAGTTTAATTAATTGCAGTACGAATTGAATTATATTTATACCATGTCGTTTCCAATCAATGAATCCGATGTCTAGAAGTTATTTTCCACTGTAATTTAACTCGATATCCTAATTTAGAGTCTCAATTAAATCTCGTTTATTGTTTTGCATTTTTTTCTTAGAGTCATAGAGATATTGTGTATAACTTCGTTATCTGAATAGAATGATTCCATTCTCTCCTTACTGTTAGTTAATTGTACAGTAAGTTTAATATTTGGCATGATATATAATCATGATCCACTCAGATCTTAGCTTATTGTCTGGTCGACTCTAGACGATTATTGGAGCGAACCCAACATCCCACATGGATAGGTGATGTAGTGATATCTCTTAGATATCGACTACTCAATTCCTCTCAAGAAGTATTCGTGGGAGTTAACATTAAATTTTTTCTCATCAAGAACATTGACAATCACTGCTAGTCGAGTAGTCTTCTATTATGCAATTCTTGGAGCATTTGTCTTGGCTATCGCTTTGCTAACTCGACTGGTATACAAGTCTTCCGATCTTCCAGTTGTCAATGAGATAGTCAAACTATCGCCCATCCAGTCAATAACTTTTGAATTCAGATGGGCATTAAACCTTGTTCATGAACTCGAGTTCATAGACTTTCTAAGTTTTTTGTTTATGAAGAAACTCAGTTATCGTCTTTGATTATGTCACCCTACCTCTGTAGGTATTCAGATATTGTGGCTTTTGGACTTAATAATAGTAAATATTATCACCCTTGTTTATATTTATTGACTCCATAGTGGAAAAATATAATGGATTTATTTTAATGATCACAAACCTTTACAACTAGAAGTTAAGTATTTAAATAGTTTCTAAGAGTCCTTGAAGTGATTTCTTGTGATCAAGTGGAACTAGTGTCTAGATATTGATAGAAATTTTACTTCCCGCTTTGTCAAGGTTAGGATTGAGTGTCGAGTCATTGTAGTTTAACCATAGATCTCATATGGTTCATAATAATAATTGAATATTGATGGTTACTCGTTTTTCATTAAGAAAAGAAAATTGGTCAATTAGGATATTTTGTTTAAATATGATCATTATTGGATGGCATTCTTATATAGACATGATGTGTTGGTTAGGATTGAATAATGATCGATGTGTGTATGCAAAAGGGAAGAGATTGTGTTTAACGATGAGTAAAAATATATACGATAGTTTTCGTAAAGAGCAGACATCTTATCTAGATGATGAACACATTATTGTTGTTGAAACCTTTAGAGGAACAAAAATTTGTCTAGTGTTTGAGGAATTAAATGATTTAAATTATGATATGAATATAGTACTTACTATTATTTAAAATTTGATTCTAATTAGAGTTGGTTATGTGAATAGATATCTCCATGTTCCTCAGAATAGTCGCCAGTCCTGAGATCTTAAATAGTCAAAATCAATCGGATAAATCCTAGACTTCAGCGTTGATTATGTGTCTTGGAGGTCCTAACCTTGCAGAGTAAGTTGGATGGGTAAACGTTTGTTATCTTTAAGTCACATTCTTGATCTATGAATAATAGTTATGTTGTATTATGATTCTTGTTTTGTAGCGATGTGGTGAGATTAGAGAGTGAAACTATGTTGTATGTCAGTGACGCTTACCACTTGTTCTATCTGTTGTTCATTTTTTTTTACCGTTATTTTACTCACTTATTTTGATGTCAAAATGGAGGGTTTGTTACAAAATCAATACCTTATATCCCTCCAGTGTTCAATTCCAATAAGGAACGGAAATTTTCTCTTTCATTACTCAAAGAAAATTAGACCACAACTGTGGAAGGGACGTGGATAATAAACACAAACAATTGGTAGTGTACCTACCAATTATTCCAAGGGATTAACTGAGATTCCGACGATCTAGAAAAAAAAAACCAGCCCTCTAATAATCAACTCAAAAGCGAAGGGAAATGTCATACCACTGTCGTTGACCAGCCATGCTGAACAATGATGGAAACTAAAGGTTAAGTCTCTCTCAATTTAGAAGAGAGAGAGATTTTAATGTCAAACGAAAGCTATGGCCAACACCAACGATTCAAGGTAGCATCGTTGCAAAAATATCCTAGTCAATAGAATACCATTAACATCACCGTCAACGTGAAACCATCACCTCCATCATAGAGCAGTGAGACTTAGAGAGGGGCGAGAGAGAGTAACCGCTAGAAAAGTTATTCAAGATTCTAACACGAAAAGGATAATAATTATATATATATATAGCACCCTCATTGTTATCGGGATCTTGTAGTATCACACACAAAAAGATCAAGAAGGAAATCGCAGTGGGGAAATTCCTTAGCGTCTTTACGTAGAATCAAATTATAAGAGGCAGAAGGGTAAAGGATATCCATCCGCCTTCAACACAGTCGCACAAATATATGTATCTTATTGGTGTTTTCTACAAGATGAGACTCGGAGATTTCTATTTGAAATTCAGTCTCATTTTCTATGATCTGAACATATACAAAAATAACCTCAAATTTAGATTAATGTTATTAAATCAACCAGATGCACAATATCTAATTATAACTAAGCTTGCAAAAGAAATTGTTAATACATCAACCAAGCTAAAATAATATTTATACATTCGATATTCAGAACAACGACTATGATGTACAGGGATAATGTCTATATTCCTCCTTTGGTTCATACTTAATTTAAATTACAATATATTTATATTCTAAAGACTCTCCCGATCAATCCATAAAAGAATCACATACTTAATACATCAAATGCCTCGATATCTACCCATGATTTCACTCATGGTTCATGAGTAATATTATGTATATTATTCATGAACTATGCGTGAAATTATATATATATATAACTTACAAAAATGTCTTTGATTAATTCGTTCAATACAATATATAACCAGTGAAACTAAGCAACATATCATTTCTTTTTAATAACTAGAAAAATGGAAATACAGTAATCAGCTAATTGAAGATATGTAAGGTTGATCGTCGATCGACAACTTGTGCAATGTTCTTTCCCCTTCACCTACTAATCCAATGACTTCACCGGTACCTCCTAGCTAATGCTAGGGGTACTCTTTTTCCCTCTTAGCCCCCTGAGCTTCAAAGGGGTCACACATAAAGAAACTCAGAACAATTATCTCAAGCTTTTCCTCGCAAGGGGAGACTTCCACCTCTTGCAAAAGCTTGCATGCCAACTCACACAAGTAAACTTAGTCAATAGAAATTTTAATAAAATTTCATTCATCCAGAAATAAGGTAGTTTCTCTCTTCCTCACCATTCATTATATAGGAAAATTCACCTTGACACATGTCATCTCATGCACAATTAGCTAATTTTTAAAATTAAATTAAAGATTATTCACCCACAACACATGACACACTCTCCTCAAGTTGCACATGTTAAGTCCCTTTTTAATTTAAATAATTAGGCATTTTCCCCTCACACCCACAATTTGTTCCTAAATTTCCTCCTAGTTATCTCTTAGTTCCCCAATCCCTTTTTTTATTGTGTCCCCTTACTAAATTTCAGTTTGAGTTTGATTAGGACTCTTATCTTAGTTAGGATATAGAGGTTGATTGACTTAGGATACTAACTCAAGGTTGACAACCTATTCTCTCATGAATTTATTTTCTTTTAATTAAATTATTTTAATTCCCTTAACCCATTTAATATTTTATTTAGTTAAACATTTAGACTTAGAATGTTTGTTAGGTTTTCTAGTTTATCATTTAATAATAAATTGTATGCTCTTTTCTAATAAGGTCTAAGCATTCATTTAATTTTCTAAGGTCTTGTAGATTTTTTTATTTATTCACAATTTTGTTTATGTGACGTGCCCTTCAAGACGAACTTTTGTGCTCCAAGGGTGCCACTCGTCATTGACTAGTTTGGAATTTTTTCATACGCTTGGTGTCAACATTCCATTGGTCGACCTTGTGTGAGACTAAGGGGTTGTTGAGGAATAAATTATCTGCCTTATTGCGCACCCCTCAATAATCCTCGTGAGTGAATGTCTCAGTATTCCCTCACAACATCGTGAACCTCTCAGAACATGGTAATCGTTAACCTTTTGTTCAGGTCACAACATGAGTTCTAGTAGGATGTGACAGGGACGCTTCCACACCTCTCCCTCATCCATTTGGTATCTGTGTATGATCTGTTTACTCCATATGTGAGTTGGATTAACAAGCATCACCATGCCTGCATCCACTGAGAAAGACAATGTCAATAATCCATATACATGAAATCCATACTAAAATCATCATCACTAATATATATGCGTATAAATCAAGTACTCAAACCAAAATAAAAATCCACTCCCTGACTCAATCCAGAGTCCAAGGGAGTCTTTTGATGCCATCGACATCCTCATCATGTCACGTTTCCTGCACACTCAGGAAACCTCATCATAATCCCTGTCAATATTATACATCAAATAAATAACATATAAATCTCAATACCCAACACAACATAGCTCATAAACCAAGCATAATCATAATGTACCATGTTTTAATCGGATCACTTGCTTGCAAGTGTCCTCAAAGAATAAGTCAGTATATATAAATGTAATTAGTGGAATTGGATGTTACACTAGAGTAATGTGGAGGCCTCTTTATAGAGATGTTAACTAAGCTACATTGTTTATATCTATTCCTGAGAACCCTTCATACACCATTGAGATGTTTTTAAAGGAATATCTAAAGACTCCCCCTATTCCAATAGGTCATGGATTACCCTCTGACGCTCCATCAAAGTTAATTTTTATGAAATCTAATAGTGGGAGATATCAAACCTTTGAAGATATTGCATGTTGAGGCGAGTTTGAATATTTTTCCATGAGAATCCTTGGATCTGTGGCCATATAGAAAGGATTCTATGTTCCTGAGCACTACATTATCTATTTCTTCCAACAAACAAGATGATTGGAAGTTTATTTTACATTTTTGGAAATCTCCTTCCACAAGTCATCAAATCCATGCTACTTGTCTTTAAAGATACAATGATTACATTCCATACAACCCAAAGTAAAAATCCTAGGAACAACTATTAATCCCTATTTAGGATCAAATTTTAAAAGGGTGAGGAATTATATTCTACTATTGTTTCAAGGATATCATTCCTTCTTTTCTATATTTTCCTAAAGGTCTCCACATGATCTCTATTCTTTTAGACTAATTGATTAGATGTTATGATGATTTTGATTCTTGAATACACATGTGGAATATGGATGGTCCCTCAAATCCCCTCCTTTCAAGTTTGTCCCAAGACATAACCTTCTATCTGGATAGAAACCATAGCTAGGTGGAAATATTTTACCATAGCATTGGGATGCATGCTTGTTATCAAATATATTCATTTCTATCAACATGCTTTCCCTATCATCATGCCAAATCAGTGCTCTTCCATGTCACATGTACGACTATTCCATGTCACCTACCACGTGTGGGTCCATACCCTACCATGTCAGCACTGTACGGACTGTATAGTCAGCAAAATTTTGCATGTTTGGCAAAATGAACAAAACATGATATCTTTCTCATACGACGTTTGTTTGAGCTTGTTCAACTTGTGTTGGGTTTGCGATGACGAGGCCTATGCACGTGTCCATTTTGAAGTGATTATGGGCACTTTGATTTTTGATCAAAATGTGATCCCCTAGATCACACCTCCCCAATGGGAAGCTTTTGGACCTCCAAAATACTACTTTCAGTCAAACTGAAGATGAGGGTATGGTTCCCCCACCTTTCTAATCTCAATCCACTTGGCCTTGATTGTATTGGTGCATTTGAGATCAATATGAAACTTGTCATGCCTTGTCTTGTACTTGGCTTGGCTCTTTATCAATTGTTCCTAAACGGTTTGATGCACAAACTGAACTTGTTCAATGGACTTATTTCCTACACCAAAATGGCCAGCAACAAAATAAGAATGTGCTTCCCTTATCTTGTTGACTCTTTCACCATGTGAAAAACATAGCTTGCCAAGATACAAAAGTTTACCATGCACATAGTAATCCAATTCCTCAACTTCGTTAGTACGACATAAAGTTGCATAAACATTTTTTCCATAAACATCTAAAGCATATTGTTCCAAATAGCTCTTATGCATGATAGGATTATGCTTGAAAATAACTAAAGCACTAACAATAGGCCTAATAAGCATGTCAACAACTTTGTCATAATTGTCTTTCTTATACCTTATCACCAAGTGGAAAACATAGCTTGTCAAGGCATGCAATGGAGCTTGTATTTCTTTCAAAGATTTCTTCCATTTGTCTCCTTCAACAATCATATCTATAGTCTTTTTCAAGGCTCTGAAATCTACCCACATACGCCATATACAATCTTTCTCTGGTACCAAACCAATTGGCGACCTGCATGGCGAAGTGCTTGGTTTGATGACCCATTTGTCAAACAACTCTTGGGATTGTTTTCTGATTTCAACATTCTCCATGACTGACATCTTGCACATGTCAATGTTTGGAAGAGGACCCCCTTGCTTCAATAGAATATTTTGTTGGATACCACTTTTAGGAGGCAATCCCCTTCGTTCTTGAAATATCTCAACAGTTTCATTAACAACCTCATACAAATCAGATTGTAACTTTTCATCACATCCTTTGAAAACTTCTTCTTCATCATTGTCTTTGGGTTTGATCATCAAAAGTACAAAGTTGTTACTAGCATTGACTAGTCTCTTCATTTTTCCATCATTTGTAAGTGACAAATTCATCTTCTTTGTATGTTCTCTAACAATGTAATCAACTCCATTTTTTAACAAATGATACTTGTTCTCATGATGATGAAAAATGGATCTCCTATCATATAAATATGGGCTTCCCAACACAATACCACAAATATCCAATGGAATAACATCAAGCTCTACCTCATCTATATAGTTTGTAGTGATGGAAAATCTAATTTTACACCTTCTTGTCACATGCAATTTGGCATTGTCACGTATCCAAGCTGTTATCTCCCGAAGATGACATTGAAAATTTGAGGCATTTCTGTTCATTCTTGCTTAAAGTTATCATTTTTCTTGGTCATTCACCATTGTTCATATCTACAATTTCCTCATTAGGTCTTCACTGATTATGATTGTTCCGTATTCTCCTAACTCTGTTCATAACCTGCATTCCAAAACTTCGTATCATCGAATATGCGATGGAAAATATAGAGGGCACAATCTTCAAAAGCCCGATGTTTGTGATGACGAACCATTAGGAATTAGATTGGGAAATCGGTTCTGTGGGTTGTTTGGGCATATTATCTTTGAGATCTAAATAATAAGATTCACAATATTAAGTTTACATCATCATCATCATGAGCCACGACACTGCAACTTTCGTAGACATCTTGTTGGCCATACATTTGCCTCGTGTGGGAGTCTTTCTCAGATATGAGTGTCGAGCTGAATTTTGGATACGTCTGCTGCTGACTGTACCGGGGTACTTTCCAGGGATAATATATGCCATCTTTACTCTCACCAGGATGGCATATTAAGAAGAAGAATTTAAAATATTAAAACACAAAAGAAGACAGGTGACAGATGCATGCGTAGGTGCCCTGGATTAAAGATTGCTCAAATTTTGAAATCAGACATGTCAAGGGTTCTAAGTTCCTCGTGTTGAGACGCAACTGTAATTGATAATTAAAGAAATTGCTTCGTGCATATAGCACAGGAGCCGGATCCAGATTTATTTTGGACATCGTGGCAAAGAAAACAACATGTACAGTCGTCCAATAGGGAGCGCCCAAGCACCAGATCCAAGTCATATGAAGAAGGAACCCACGGGATGGCACCCTCTCGCCATATCATATCTCATGACAACACATGTATTTACAATGCCAGCTCCGCAAATGAGGAAGGTCGTGTCATATTAATATGCTAAGTGTTGTCAAAACCATATACAAAGACAGAGTAGTTTTTAAGGCACCCTTTGATAACACCATATGCCCAGAAATCATACAGAGTTGATTTCAATACCCGAATTGTGTGCAGAGATCAGAGTCTTGCGCCAAATTTGGATTTGATAAGTTCCTCAATGGAAAACGCAAGTATGGCTGGAACAGAAAGGAGAAAACTCATCATTGGATGAAAGAGTCCAGGGGATGTCTTGGTATTCAGGAAAGATAAAATGATGAAAGTTACAGGTAAAAAGTTTGCTGCAACATTTAAAATAGTGTTTGTTTTGATAGTGGGAATGGACTTGAGATTTTGAAATCTGGGGTTTTAGAAATGTCAGTTCCTGAGCATCTGAACTCATCCATCAAAAGAATGGAAACGTCATTGCAGTGAGACATTTCAGGATCTATGAAGACATTAAATGGCCTTGACATTTCAGCTGTAATGAACAAACAAAGATTTGTGTATATCTCTTGTATTTCGTTGATGGTTCTAAAATTTATTTTAAGCATGTCTGCAAGTAAGGATTTTCTTAAAATGACATCTCTTGAAGTGGATCTATCCAGCTTTGAGACTGAGAGTACTGTTACAGTCAAGTGGCATGGAAAGCCTGTTTTTATGAGGAGACGCACAGAAAATGACACAATAGAGCAGCATTTAACATTTACATTGTGATGAATTCGGAACCCTAGAGCAGCGTTTATTTTTAGTGACAATTGTGACTCTGATGTCCTTCCTAATTTCAGTGATATTTGTCATTGTTGTTATTTTGCTACAAAATGTCATGAGTTATGCATTCACAGAAGGTCATCACAGCCGAACAGATCAACTGTATTCCTTCACGCAAAGGAGTTGAAAGCTTTGAAGAGTCCATTTGTTCCCTCACTTATCACTCTGACAAGGAGGTGAAGAATATTTCTCGTTTACTCAGAGAGGACTGGGGTATTTCATTTATTGGAA